>CABHPP010106956.1:567-15795 GCA_902168425.1 Peromyscus attwateri
GTGTGTATGTGTGTGTGATCTTTTCCCACCATTTTTCTTCAGATGGCCAAGTCCTCGTTGTAGCCATACACCCCAAGAATAATTGCTTTGCTGTTTTTCCCGGGGTTCATGTTGGTGAGACTGCAAGGTGCCGAGCACTTTGTTTTCCATTTCCCACACAGGAAATTAAGCTTTCCTCTCCATTGGAACTTTTTTTAAAAGCATGATGTGGATGTGAAAATTAACCCCCCCAAGAGCAGATGGCTTTTGATTTTATTGACCGGAACTTGGTCTAGCAGTAGTAGGGTTTTTTTGTTGTTCTTTTTCAAAGCAATGTGCAAGAAAGATTTCTGTATTTGGTTTGTTTTTGATGGAGGCTTTGACTTCCTGAGCCTCAGTTTACTGCCCTCTTAGATAGGGGGCAGGTCTGAATGGTCCAACCAGACAAATATTGTTAGCTTTTGTAATACCTTTAATTGAAAAGGGAAGGATTGAATGGACGCAGCCTTGGAACATAGGGGAATGAACAGTCACCCCAAGATCTTAGGAGGTTGTATTTGAAATACAATTTGTGAAACCCTGCACCTTTCCCGCCTTTTAGATGCTGTATTGCCTTTTCATTTATTTCTTTTATCATTTATCGAAGTGCTAATGAAAAATTAAGCTCTGTGTCGTGATTGTCAATGTGTTGCCAAGACAGTTTTCCCCTTTTTAAGTTACCGTGGAAATTATGTTTGGCCATATTATTCACAGAAAAGGGATTTTAAGCCGTGTGAGCAGTTTTAAGAATAAAAGGATGCAGGGTGTAAACTTTGGTTACAAGGTATAGAAAACTGGCTCTGATTGTGCAGGGGCTTTTGTTTATATTTGAAGGATTTTTACATTTGTAAACTGAAAGAAATAATATTACATAGAAATAAGTAGGAAAAAAATCTTAGCATGGAAACGGGTTCATTCTAACACGGTTTTTGAAAAGAGTCTCCAGAAATAAGCCGAGAAATAATGAGTGGAGACGGAATAATACAGCTGGTGGGTCTTCACTTATATTAAATGAGAGTCGCCTGCCCTTTATGACTTAATTTTATGCTACCTCATGGGGAAGGGAAAAAAAGAAAAAGAAAAAGAAAACAAACAAACAAAAAAAACGGAACTAAACCCATGCTAAAGCTTCTAGGGTCTCAATTTTAATTGATGAAAAAGATATTATTTGATTTTTTAAATTTAATTCTGTAAGTTGAGAGCACCCTGAACCTTTGGGTAACATGAGAAAAAAAAATTAACCATTAATTCAAGAGAGTTTAATAACCCGGTGTCTCAGACAAGCAGCTTTTCAAAACGGCGTTGCTGAGTCCAGCTGCTTTTTAAATGTTTTTCTAGTTAAACTATTTGAATATGCATCTGTTTGTATGTCTAAATATTTGTGGAATAAAATAATTTAAAATGCTTAGCTATAGGTATGGTTTGGAAAAGCAGATAATGTCAACAGATACACAGATCTATTTAGCAAATTCAGACAGTTTTTTGAAAGTGATTTATAAATGCAACTAAAATTCATGTTGAAGTTAAGAACATTAAAAATGTTTTCATATGTCATGCTTTTGAAAATACTGAATGCTTTTATTAGCCTGTGCTCCGACGTTTTTCTTAGATGACTAAAAGGAGTCAAGTCTGTGGAAATACCTGTGTGATCAGTTTGGACTACTCCAAAAAAACCAATTTTTGCAGTCCAACAGAAATAGTTTGCCTAAGTTAGAGTTTAAAAGACAAAAACACATTTCTACATTTCTACATTTTAATTGTGTTCATGAAAAAAAATGCATGCTATAAATCACTGTTTAAAATTAAGTGTTATATTTTCAGTTTTTTTTAATAAGGTTTTTTAATAATTTTTCACAAATTATTTCTGCACATAAAATAATCAAGAATGTCAAGATATTAACAGAGATTACAATTTTTTAAATAACTTCTGGAAATCAAGAAAGCATTATAAATATTTTGAAGAAAAAGATATGCTTAAGACAATTTTTAGAAACTCCAGCATCGTTCATAGCGTGCTTCTGGCTCAGAGAAATTTGAAAACCACATTTTGACTTGCAAATTTCAAAACCAGGTGGTAAATCAAAACTTTCAGTCAGCTTTAACTATGGACAAGATATTAGATGATATTAGGTTATCCAAATGATTATAATTAAATTTGCTAATTTTATTAGATATCTATGGAGATGTTTAATATTAAAATGGCATTTATTTTATATATTCTGCTCTCAAAAATAGAGGAAGCAAAAGAGCAAAACATTTTTAATTGTTAAATCTAGTGATGCATTTGTATGTCAGGGACATTTTACCACTTTGCATTTTTCTCAGCACATTTTTCAGCTTGGAGAAATTACAAATAAAAATTTAAAAAGCATGTATTTGTCTTAGTCATATAAGACAAAAGAGACAATTTGTAACTACATATTTAAACTTACATAATTAAAGGGGAAATAGCCAAACCTGAGAATTTAATTTTTAAAAATCATTACCTGGAATTTTAAATTTCTAATTAGAAGGTAAAACTTTAGACATTGATTTTAGTGTGTTTGTTGTCTCATGTGTAATTAAAAGCAAATATCTAAAATAATAAAATTAAAAATTTAATAATTAAATTTTAAAATTTAATATTGAGCTTTCACATCCTTATTTGAGGACAACACTACAGAAATGAATTACAAAGTAGCATGTGGATGTGCTTATCTCATACAACTCAAAACAAACTACAATAGAAGCCTGAACATTTAAAAACAATAAGCCCATACTTTTAAAATAGTGATTTGAAGAGAAAACGACAGGTTTGTTGGTGATAGTTTCAGTAGGAGGCTGTGTGTGCACAGAGACTTACGGCTAGGTACGGGTAAATGTATCACAAATAAGGAGGGATTTAAGGAGGACTTTCAAGCAGCAAAACAAGCCAGCAGCAACAACAATAACAACAAACCCAAGGACCAGAATGGACCTAAAAGCCTTTGGCCCAATTGTCCCTTTCTGTGGAACCCTCGCGTTTCCTTGCTGGACTCTTCTGGGATCGATACGGCATTCTGGCAGCTGTCATCTTTTACTTCTAAAGTGTCTTTTACTTCACCAATGCCAGCAGTTTGTCTCCCACTCTAGGGTCTGTCCCCTGGTGTTTGTGGCATAGGACACTGATTCTTCCTGCATGTGGACCCCACAGCTGCTTTATTATTCCCTGGAGGGTTTTTCTAGGCTCAGCCGGCCCGGGTCAGACGAATAGTTTAAGTTTCTTCCCTGTGAATGAAGGCTGATTTTTCTGTATTATTTTTAAAGCACAACAACTGTACAAAATTCTACTCATTTAGAATTTTGAGTTCTACTGTTTTTGTGTTCATATTAGTAAAGTTAATTGTTAAAAACAGACTGGGGTTTGATTTTTTTTGTGTCCAAACCAAAGGCACTTGTTGGTAATTTAGAGGAGCTGTGTCTTGCCTTAGGTTTGGAGCATCCATCATGATATCCCTCGGCAGCATATGATAAAAGGAGAGTGATGGATGGAAGTCTGGGAATTTAGTCTAAGCCCTGCTCTGCTGTGGGTGTAATCTTTTTGGATGTCTTTTTGTCTTCTTGCTAAATTGAGGATTTTGAGTGAGGTGATCTCTGGCGGCCCCATCAATTCAACAGTGTTTCTGCAGTTCTGTTTTAATACTTGTTTCTCCTGACCAAAGCACACAGCCTTACCTTTAAATTGAAAAGGAGAAATCCATAGTCAACAACAGTTTTGGCTGTCAGCTCAAGGCTGCTGAAGAAAAATACGTAGAAGCAGCTCCAGTACTGTGCAAAAGTAACTCTGGACATGTCTGCCAAGCACAGGGTTAAGTCAGTATCTTGTGTAGGCAACTGCAGGCAGTTGGCTTCAGGAACCTAGATGGATTTATAAATAATAATTTAAAAAACAAAATCTTGAAAGGACTGAAGGGGAAGCTGAATTGGTTAAGGTGCTGTGTGGCTTTTGTTTTCTTCGATCTTGAGATGATCTGAACCCAGGTGGGAGTGCTTGGTTAGTGCTGACTGCCTGATCTATACTCTGCTGCAAAAGCATGCACAATCTATAAATGGATTATAATCTGTAGAGTTAAGTGCTCCTAGATTAGTTTGAAACTAGCACATTGTTTTTAATAAAATGTGTGCTTTCGCCAGGCAGTGGTGGCGCACGCCTTTAATCCCAGCACTCGGGAGGCAGAGTCAGGGGGATCTCTGTGAGTTCGAGGCCAGCCTGGTCTACCAAGTGAGTTCCAGGAAAGGCGCAAAGCTACACAGAGAAACCCTGTCTCGAAAAACAAAAAAAAAAAAAAAAAAAAAAAAAAAAAAAAAAAAAAAAAAAAAAAACACCAAACAAACAAAAAAAATGTGTGCTTTGTGGGGGGAGGGGACCTAATTAATTGTGGTTATAGGTACCTAAGGTCCTTCCTGAGTCTTGACTGTGGTATTAGTGAGGATTTATGAATGCTTACTGTGTGCCTGGCAAGGCTGAGCCTTTTCCATGTGTGACCTTGTGTTGTCCTGGATGAAGTTGGTGCTCATGGTTCAGATGAAGAGTGATGGGTAGAGGAGTTAGGAACTGACCCCGTCGCCCACCTCACGAATGTGGGATTGTGGGTAAATACCTGGGCCACAGTGTCCCTGGCTGCTTCCCACTGGGTGTGGAAGGACTTGTTTAATTACATTTTTTTTTCTTTTGTAGTAGGCTAGCCTGGTTTTTTATTTCTTTTTACAGCCGTCCACAGTCAGTTTTAAGCTGGAGAATTATGTCTCTGTGTGTAGGCTCCAAGTATGAAATCACTGTATATGTCTCTTTAGATATATTTGCTTTTCTGCGTGTGAAGGAAAGTTCCATTTGAGCAGAGAGACTGACTTTCAAATGAGGGTTCTTTGTTGGATGAAAGTGAAGCAAACTTTTATTTTGGCAGCAACAGGGAAGAAGTAAACATCAGTATAGCACAGACCTGGGCTTCCAGCTCACTTTGTTCAATTCTTCCAGACCCCTGAGCAAACACAGATGGGTTTCCACTTTTCAGTTTTATGTATCAAGTTCTTTAGACTATAAATTCCAAATGCTACTTGGAATTTTTCAATGTTTGCTTGATTGCATGCCATGGGCAGGTCACAAGCCTTGGTTTATATGATATAAAGGTTTTAGAAGGTGATGATGAGTACTAAGGTGTTGTTTTTTGTTTGTTTTTTTTTTTTTTTTTTTTTTATTTTATTGTGGTCTCTCCTGATGGTGATTCTTATGTTTTAACTCAGGTCCAAATGACTAAATTTCCTGGTAATTTCATGGCAGGAACTTTGAAAACCTTCTGATTTTTAAGAAGTAGAATGAGGGTGGTCTTTGAAAAGGTGGTGTTCTGAATTTAGTCCTGATGTGCAAAAAATTCCAGGAATGATTAATAAAAATAGAGAGGCTGGAGGGTGGCATGGGGAAAGGTTTGGTGTACCTGAGCTGCCCCCATCCTCACCATCGTCAAATGCTGTGACTGTGACATTTTGAAGTGTTGTTTTGAGTATTTGTAAGTGTTGCTTTTAATCCTAGAATCTCATGATTGTAATTTCACCTCTTAGCACCTAGTAATTGTAGGAATGAAAAGAAGAGGGTGTGTGCAGCCAGCTAATAACTCAGCGGCATGGGCTCAGGTGGCAGGCGGTTGAGACAGTGGCTCACGGTGCTGCTTCCCTAGACGAAGCCCTGGGAGGCCCCTCCAAGGGGTCTCAGCTCTAGCTCCACTGCAGCCTTCGTCTTGCATCTGAAATACTGATACAAGATGTCCATGTTATGGATCTGCTGCGCTTTTTAAAAATACAAATTTTGTTTTCTTTTTAAAGCAAAATGAAATGAAATGAGGTATTTTCATGACATGATCTCCTTGAGCCTCTACCACAGCAGTCTGTGTATATGATACATCTTTGCACCAGTGCAGTGCACGAGTGCAGAAGCTCTCAGCTCCAAGATGCTTTCTCCTTAGATTTCTATGCAGAGGGGTTGTGGGATTACTTTGTGTGTGGATTTTGTTGTTTTTGATGTTTTTTTTTGTTTTTGTTTTTAATTTTTTTGCTAGCATTGTGTGATAGTATTTTGGTATCAATAATCAAGTTTCATTTGTACTACTAATCTTTAAATAAGAAAATTATGTTATTTATTTTTTTAATTTACTGCTGAACATAAAAAAAATCAACACCGTTGATTATTGAAATTCACCACTAATTATTTCTATGATCGATACTGTAGGAAAAAAAGGACCTTGTTGTTTAGATTATCTGTCATTAGTAACTGTCTCTTCAGAAGATAGAGTTTCACGTTGGCCTAAAAAAGAAGCTTTAACTTGCAACTGAAATTTAACCCTTGAGTGCCCCTTGCCCCTTCTACACACTGGTTAAGTGGGGTCCTTTTCCTGTCTGCATTGTCTCCTTGGTTTGCAGGACTGTGTAGCCCTCTGCATAACTGTGCCAAATCACAGCACACGCAGGAGTGTTTTTTCTTATTCCTATTGGTGTCTCCGTCACTGGGGATAGAGCCATGGCCATGGGGTTTGATTTGTACAGTCCTTAGGTAGAGTGGCTGCAATATTATTTGAATGCAGCCATTGGTAGACAGTTTTGTGGGTTATTTGTATTTTATTTCATTGCATTTGCTGAGCTGATTGTAATGTTAAAATAGGCATTTATATGACACAATAACATTATATTTTAGCATTTTATCTTTCTAAGGAAATTTAGAAGTGATATTGCAAGTGATAATTGATCTTTATGAATAAAAATTACCACTATACTTAAGTGAAACAAAGCAAGTATGTTTTGCTTGTTTGCAATGTGTTTTAATTTTTACAACTATTTATAGATTTATTACCTCCTTTACCAAAAGAACTACAGTAAATAAAAACACATGTTGGTGTAGCCTTTTCTAAGAAGGAAGACTCCAGAGCAACCTTTTAAGGGCTGGTTTTGTAGTCACTTGAGTATGTTGATATGTGTCTCCTCACCTGATGGCCTTGTGTGTCTGTCTGCCCATGCCTTTCTGCTTTTCCTGCCTGGATGGCCCGACGGCAACACCACAACCACAGGAGCTGGACGAGGTACTGTGCTTTGGGGATGTTTGTGTGTTGGGTGATTTTAGTTTATAAAACACTGTTTTCTTGCAGGCTTTGGTCATATAGATGACACTAGCCCTGGCATCCATGCAGAGTTGATTGGAGTTACTGTATGGAGTGTACTGATTTCCTATTTCGCCAGTGTACACACCATGTGAAGTGGTGACCTAGAAGGATGCTTAGGAGACATGTCTACTCTTTGGGAAAGTTCTCAGTTTGGGAGCAGCCACAGGGGAGAGTTGCTTGACTGGGCAGCAAGCTGCCTGCTTACAGGATGATGACCTGGGCTCCTGATTTCTGAGATAAAGGGGATATAGTGGTTCAAGTGGAGCATAGGGGGACAGGCCATCTGATGGAAGCCTCGAGCAGGTAGGGACGGAGCCACGAGTGCTGCTGCCATCTGGCTAGTCCCTGGTGCTCCTAATGAAGTGAGGGCTGCTGTATGTTTCGGCTTCTGCTGCGGGGACCACTTCTGACCTTCCTGACAGCACATGCTTGGCCTCTTCGTTTCTTGTCAGCATCTCCCCAGGAAGGCGAGGAGAGTATGCATCCATGTCACTTGATTTCAGTAGCCCTGCTAACAGGGCCAGGAGACGGGCGGGCGGGACACCGCTGCTGACCACTTTAGTGTCTCTTTCTGTCTCAGTGATAAAGGGGCAGTGAGAGCGTTTCTGAGGGAAGACTGCTTTGTACAGATCAGAGGTCAGGATCCCTTCCTCCTTTTATAATCCTGTAGGTGCCAGCTCCTGGCTATGCTCTAGTTATATGTTGGAAGAGCTTAAACTCACAGTTGGTGATGCCAACACACTGCACCACTCAAGCATCCTTCCTTGGGAGCCAGTCAAGTGAAAAGCGGAACTCTTTAATCCTCATGACTTCATGAGAATCCCACCATGAGGGCTAGGGGGAATGAGCTTCCTGCCCTGTGGTCAACTGGGAAGGATACAGGGTGCAAACGGCGATAGACTCCTGTTCCTTTTTTGGTTTTTTTTTTTTTAGAAGAATAACCTATATTCATGTATTAGAAAAGATACATGGGATTCCATTCACAGTGGTCCCTCCTGAGATTGGGAAGGAGAATGGGGTGAAAAGAAAGCTTCAGTTTTTGATCCCCATCCTACTGTACACATGTGTTTAACCACTGGCCTGCATCATTACTGTCACAAGAAGCATTGTTAAAACACACCCCCAGCCTGAAGCTCAATGACTAGGTAGCCGGGGCTAGGCCTTCCTGTCCCACCCAGGATCCTCACTGCCAGCACCCAGCCTGGGCTGAGGAAGATGTAAGATTTCTGCTGCTACACAGTGAAGCTATCAGTGAAGGTAGCAGATGGAGATGGATTTGCTGATGAAACCTCTGCTAGGTTAAGCCCTGACACTTAGACCCTGGTGGACACACATGGGACATCAGGATGTGCCTCCTTGCTGAGCAGGTTGCAGCCGAGAAAAGGGGTGTGATTGTGGGAGGGCAGGTAAGTGGTTCTAACACCTCAGGCCAGCCCTCATGAGCAGCTTGCTCTAGTCCCTGATGTAGGGGCAGCCTCTAGAGACTAGCCATATTTGGGAGGAGCTTGCAGACCCTTGTGGGTTTCTCTGGGGGTGTTGACCAGCATGTAGCCTAGGCTGGTCTCTAGCTCTTGGCAGCCCAGGTCCTGGGGGTCACAGATGGGTACCAGCACATTGGATCCCTGTTTGCTTTCTTGTGCTTGGCACCTGTGCACAGGGCCCTGGCGGAAGTGCGGTGTGCTGAGCAGCCTTGCCCTCGTGCTCTCGGCTCTGCACGCTTCACTTCCTCCTTCCCCAGTGCCATCATGTTCTTCATGAAGTGTAGCTTCCAGAATTATGCGCAGCATACTTTATTTACCTCATCCATTCATTCCACCCATTTACTGTTGACTCATTCAGCTAATTATAATTGTGTGTTCATTACTGTGAAGTGCCAGGTGCTGAACGAGGAACTAGGGATGTTGTTGGGAAAGGTGTCCAGAGGCTCGCTTTACTGAGGGAGGTTGGGCTTCAAAGTAGTGTCTTCTGGGAGTAGTAAACATCTGCCACTTGGGCATCCTGGCATGAAGCCATGGATCTGAGAGCCCCTACTCCCTACAGGTAGTCCTGCAGGCATACATGTTAGCCACTCTCCTACTCAGGCTGAGGACCCTGGAGATACTGCTTCCATTCTGCTCAGGAAATATGCAGTAGAGTTTTGGCCAAGGAGGAGGCCATTCTCCATCCACAGTGTTGTCCAGGACAATATCTGTTCTCTCCTCTGTCTTCTGTGCCTGGTCTTTGCATTTTCTGCCTTGGACAGATAGTCTTCCAGAAGATAGGCGCTATTAAAAAATTATAAGGTATAAATGTCAGGATCCCAAACCACCTACTCCTCTGAGTTAGCCCTTGTGGCCTTGAGCAGGTGTCCATGCCCAAGGGTTTCAACATCCACTGAAGGTTGGAGCAAGCCCTGAGGAAGGATTGTCTCTTTGGTTGCAGAAGCCAAGTCTGCAAGTGTGCTCAGGGCCATGGTAATGGGCAGGGTTGCTTCTCTTTGTTTTTTAGCTTGTGTAGTTGATGAAGGGGAGTCAGTGAATTAGCGAGATTATCAAGACAGTGCATGAGATTCCCAAGGTTTGTGTTCTCTGTTCTGGTGCCTTCCGGAAAGTGTTTTCAGTAACTTCATAATGAGAAGAAAGCTTTTTTTGTTGTTGTTTGTTTGTTTGTTTGTTTGGAGACAGGGTTTCTCTGTGTAGTTTTGGTGGCTGTCCTGAATCTTGCTCTGTAGACCAGGCTGGCCCCAAACTCACAGAGATTCCCCTTGGCTCTGCCTCCCGAGTGCTGGGATTAAAGGTGTGTGCCACCACCGCCCAGCCTGAAAGCATAATTTTTCATCTCAGATGAAGATAATTTGGTTGTGACTTCTAGATTCTTCTATCCACTTGCTTGTTCACCCCTCTTTGAGCCTGGAGATTTCTTAGACCACGTTGTTTGTCCTTGTGCTCTGGCTTCAGGATCCACAGCCCATTGCAAGAGTTGCCAGGCTACGGTTTGTAGTGTCGCTTCTGGACTCTTGAATGTTGAGTGCTCATGCAGTCGGCAGCTTGTGAGAGCTGCTCTTGTTCTACTGTTGAACTTGGTGTAGATCTCTGTACTGTTCCTTGATCTCACTGCGTGAGTCTACACATGCAGTGGGGTGTTGTAAGCATGTAAAGCTGTGATTTGGAACAGCAGGACTTATAAGACAGGGTGTGTATGTGTTTCTTCCATAGGTCAGGAATTTGTCTTCAGACAGGGTGATAGACACCTGCAGGAACCCCTACACTGGTGTGAGCACTGTCAAGGGTTTCTGCATTCGGCACAAGAACAGGGCTCTGAGGTAGGACCGTGTCCTCTGTGGCTCTTGGAGGACAACCCCAAGTCAAAGACAAAAGAGTTCTTAAATTCTTAGTTCTCAAATGTGAAAGCTTATATAACATTTTTTTCTTGTTTAAAAATACATAGATTTTATTATTTTTTTTAACTTCAGAAATACAAGTTTATTTAAGAAAAGCCTTAACTCATGTCAGGTTTTAGGAGTAGGGAGAGTTGAAATTCGGCGAAGATAGATGAAGAGAAGCATGGCTAGTGAGATCTGTGGGAAGAACAGCAGCCTGGAGACCAGCGTGAGCTCAGCGTAGCACACCAGCATGTTGGTAAGGGGAGGGAGGTTCGGGAAGTTGAAAGGGTGATTATTTATTTTGCCCGTAAGATACATTTTCATGTTCCTGTTTGTTCCCATTTCAAATAGTTGACGTTATCTTCAATTGTTTTCCCTTCGCAAAACACATGTTCTTTTTCAGTGGTACACACTGTGCTACACATTACAAACCTGTACCAGTAAGAGACAGAGAATTTTCTTCTCAGTAGAACAGGCTTTCTGTCACAATGAGCTATGGCCGTAGACTCTATCGGGGACAAATAATTGACCACATGCAAGTCTGCAGTCCTGGTGCAATGTGAGAAAGCCGCAGTGGCTGTGCAGGCTGGCGCCCGTCCCTCCTGAGGTCTCCTAGTTTATCAGCTTCCATAGAACCCATGAGAGAGTGGTCTGACTTCAGTCTTGATGTACAATTGGATGGGGACACCTCTCTTATAAAAGAAAGAGCTGCTTAAAACTGTGTGGTCTGCTTCAGCTGGATGCTCATATGTGGTGTCTGACCTTATAAATGATGCTAGTGAGAGTCCAGTTGAATTTAAAGATACCATCTCTCCACATCTTCCAGTTTTACGTGCATTTGTAAACAGTGAGAACAGCACTGCCTGTTTTGTTCACAAGTCAATACTTTCTCTGTTGAAATACACATGGGAATAATGCAGATTGGAAATTAAGCTCTATGGCTCTCATTAGTAGATACCGTGACAATTTAAAGTTGTACTTTGTGTGGTATTCTGGAGTATTCAGGTTCCACCCCTTGTAGCAGTGAATCTGTCGAGATCTGCTAAAGAACGTAGCAGGCCAGAGCTGAGGGCTAAGCCAGAGGTTTGCCTGATCAGTACACCCCCCACAAGGACATTCTTGGTGGCCGTGGAGTGGGGTTGTTTCCACAGTGATCAGCAAGGCAGGCCTGGGCAGACTGGCACTTGAGTGCTGGAGCCTTCTCCGGCCCCTGTGTAGATGCTATAGGAAGATCCGAAGCCCTGGGTCTCCTTTACTGTCTCAATTTAGCAGCCTGTTGTCCTGGTTGATTTGCTTAGTGAACTGCAGTTGTATTGCATGGGTTACTAAGAGCAAGCTTGTGGAATGGGGTGGGGATTCTGGAATCAGCTGGCCCAGGTTTTAATCTGCCCCATTACCAGTAGCATGGTGCCTGAAGGCAGGCTGTTTAACTTTTCTGTATTTCAATTCTGTATTTATGATTGAAATAATGTTTCTCAGATCAGCTAGTTTTTTTATTTTTTTTTTTATTTTTTGAGGATTAAAATCATAAACATGAAGACTTCCCATTAGTGAAGGCTTAAGGTGGCTGAGAACCTCCAGGACCTGTAGTCTGCAGCACATATTTGAAGGACACACTATTAGCTCAGACATAGATGTAACGTGGGCTTGCAGTGGTGATGTGGACAATGGTGGATGTGGTCACAACCCCCAGGCCTTGGGTCCATTTCCGTCATCATAGCCCTTGCTGGATGCTGGGGTAGGTGGAGGCCAGGCTACCGGAAGTGTGTGGGGTGCTGAAAATGACAGTTGGAGTCTGAGTGAGTTTGTTCTTGGGGATCAGAGATTTGTTCCTTAAGGTAGTGAGTGTGTGTGTGTGTGTGTGTGTGTGTAGAGAGGGGGGGGGGAGTTTTCCCTTCATTTGTGAGAATTTTAGATTTGCTTCTTTATTGTTAGGTAAGCAAATATGAATTTGTCAGATGCATTGAAAAATAAATGCACATGATTGCAAGGAGGGTAGGTGGTAGATGTCGCTCACCCAGTGCTGCAGTATGCCCCAGCAAGTTCACAAAGTGTTGTCTGTGAGGGCGTCTGTTGACCACTATCTTTTGGTTATCATTTGGGTCTTTTGAATTAGCATTTAAAAATTCTGTGCTTTGGAGCACCTCTAGATCCTTTCAAATCCATTCATTGCCTCCAGGCAAAATAAATAAATAACCAGGCCAGCCTGTGATCTCCCTCCCACTCGCTGGAATTTCAAATTTAAAAAACAAAAACTTTCTGTCATTTCAAAGTAAGGGAAGTACAGCCAGTGGACATGCAGTTGAAGCAAATAAATGGCTGGTGTGCAGAGGGCGGCGCTGAGACTGGAGGATGGCTGTGGTCCATGCACAGTCTAGTTAACTCTTCCGAGCAGTTCTTGGACACATGTTACCATGTGGTTCGTGGTCTTGTGACTGAGGTAACTGGCCCACCGTGGTTTCAGCGGCAGTCCCTGCTGCTGTCCCACCAGCACCTCACTCTGCTCCTGCTCCCCTGGCTTAGTGCACTTGCTAAGGAGCTGGGTTTCTGACATTTTCATTACATTTCTGTAGCCAGACTGAGTCAAAGGCGCGTCCACAAGGATGTCCAAGGAAGTTAAGAACTGGTGCATGAAAAGATAGGAATGGAGTTCAGACCCTAGCATGTCAGAGGCAAGCTTGTAATACAGGCATGTCATTTCCCCTACTTTTCCACATCCTCTCCGGGACAGTAGGGGGATCCATGTCCTAACTGACCTCTAACCATCTTTCAATGTCCATCATTCTCTGTAGCTTGCTGATGACCGCATGGCACTGGTGTCAGGCATCAGCTTAGATCCAGAAGCAGCAATTGGTGTGACAAAGCGGTCACCTCCAAAATGGGTGGATGGAGTAGATGAAGTAAGTTAAATGATAAGTTTCTAAGTGTTTTGTTTTGTTTTGTTTTGTTTGTTTGTTTAAGTTTAGATGACATTGCCTAAAATATCTGCCATATGAGTCAGTTTGGCTCCAGTTAAAGTTGTAACCTCAGACACACTCACACTTTGAATTTATTCATTTATATACCACATAATAAAATAAGAGTGTGTCTGTTTGTCTGTCTAGATTATTTGGACTTAACATTAGCAGCAACTACTTGAATTATAGGAAGAAATGAAAAACCATGGAATAAGGAAGAGTGTGTGCTTGTTTTAGATGAGTTTATTCAATTATTTATTAATTTGTTAGCTTTAGTTTTTCGAGGCAGGGTTTCTCTGTGTAGACCTGGCTGTCCTAGAACTCACTCTCTAGACCATGTTGGCCTTGAACTCAGAGATCTACTTGCTTCTCCCTCCGAGTGCTGGGATTAAAGGCATGTGACACCACCATCTGGCTTACTTCATTTTGTGTGTATTAGTATTTTGCCTGTGTGTATGTCTGTGTACCAGGTGTGTGCCTGTGAAGATCATAAAAGGACATTGGATCCCCTGGAACTGGAGTTACATAGATAGTTGTAAGCCACCATGTGGGTGCTGGGAACTGAACCCAATCTTCTACCATAGCAACAAGTGCTCTTAACCACTGAGCATCTCACTTTTGTTTTTTTGTGTCTTTTTATTTTTTTTGTGTGTGTGTTTTTTTGTTTGTTTGTTTGTTTTTGTTTTTGTTGGGGTTTTTTTTGGTAACTTGAATTTAAAAAGTTACTTGTGTGTCAGTAAGCCACCAAATTTAACTGAATGCAGAGTCTGGTATAGCTAATCATCTTGAATGCAGAAGGATACTTGCCAGGCATGAGTGGGATTCTCGTGACTTCCATTGTTTAGGTACAGTATGATGTTGGCCGCATTAAACAGAAGATGAAGGAGTTAGCCAGCCTTCATGACAAGCATTTGAACAGACCCACCTTGGATGACAGCAGCGAGGAAGAGCATGCCATCGAGATAACCACCCAAGAGATCACACAGGTGAGGACACAAGCCCAGCCTTTGAACGGCCACCTCCAGTGCTACAGCCCCTGTTCTGAACCCAGCAGATGATGTCCTAGACTTTCATATTCCAGCCTAAAGCCCTCATGGGGACTTGCAAAAGCCCAAGGTCTATGAGTTACCAGCATGTGTATGTGGTTTCTTGGAGGTATGGGCACTGTTTCTCAGTTGTTGGTAGATGCCACTGTGTTTGATTGTGTAAGAGTTAGACTCGGCATAGTAATGCATTTGATCATTTGATGTTAAAATGTATAATTGCTATGATACACCAGGACTTGCAAATTTATGCTAAAACACAGTTCAGTAAGAAGACATCTTGGGGATTTTATTGGAAACCCAGTTTAACCTTTAGGTGGTGTGACTGTGTTTAAGTCGCCATCTTACTTTGAGAGTAGACACCCAAGTGTCTGAAGCCTTCTCTCTAGCTGAGTCACCATGAAACGTTTCTCCCTCAGTCTCTGACTCGGCCATCCCATCTGTAAAGTGGGCACAAAACCACACCAGTACCTGCCTCGTGCTCCTCCTGTAGGGAGTCAAGGGAGTGTCAGGCACACAGTGAGTGAAGTGAGCAGAATGGGGCACACCATAGACATTGTACAAACAGAAGGTGAAGTCTAGTTAGGTCTTCAGGGTGCACATGAAACCTCTGGCCACCCCCACCCCCCTAACACACACACACACACACACACACACACACACACACACACACACACACACACACA
>CABHPP010106956.1:15805-33774 GCA_902168425.1 Peromyscus attwateri
ACACACACACACACACACACACACACACACACACACACACACACACAAGAGCCCAGCCCAACCCAACCCTGCATACCAGCCTGCAGAGCAGGGCGCCTCCTGGCAGAGGCCTTGGCTAGGAGAGGCTTCTCGATGTAAGCCAGAGCTATTCTCTCAGCTCTTCCACAGGTGCCAGCGTGCTGTGCAGGCCTTGCCCAGTCGGGCACGAAGGGCCTGCTCTGAGCAGGAAGAGCGGCTACTGCGGAACGTGGTGGCCTCCCTGGCACAGGCCCTGCAGGAGCTGTCCACCAGCTTCCGGCATGCACAGTCCGGCTACCTGAAACGTGAGTGCTGCCGGCCCTGTTGAGGGACTCTTGAGTAAGAAACATTGTATCTTCTCTCCTCCTTTGGGCCCGGTTCTCTATCCAGCCCTTGCCTTTCGTTGTCAACAGCTAATTAGGCACATTCACACCTTTTGAACAAGAGGAAGCTGCTTCCCCAGGAGACCCTTGCTGAGGAGGGAAGGCCTGGCTCCTGGTGCAGTGGTATTGGCAGTTCTTGTCCAGGTGAAGAGCATCCAGCTCTGGCTGGCCACAGACTTGGAGAGTCACAGCATATTTAGAAAAGAAGGCTTGTTGTGATGTGATGTTGGGCTTTGGAGTTCTGATGACACACGTAGAAGAGCCATTCCCTCCACAAAGTGACATCTACATGGCCCCTGGGGCTTGAAAGTAGGGTACAAACACTCTTGCATCAGCTCCCCCTGATACTGCGTTTCTCTGTCATCTTTGTAATGAATAAAACCCCACTGGTTCCTGAGACCCTGCTCCCCTCTCCCCACAACCTGCAATGCATGTCTGTTTTATCCCCCTCGCCCCCCAATCTGACCAGAGGACTTACTAGAGTGCTCCAGGAGAGAATACTGGTTTTGTGTTAGTGTGTTATAAGAGCAGTTAGAAGAGTCTCAGATGGTTGTGTCCTGCCTTGGCGTCCAGTGAATTGGGCATTTAGAGAGTGACTACCCCGAACACTTGCATGCTGTTGCAATGCTTTAATGCAAGGCTCCTCCCTCTGGAGGTGGGCTTCTTCAGACCTGTTTAGGGGGCCTCCCCTTGCTGTTGGGTTTTACTCTAGATTGCCTTTTTAATTGGTGGAAAAGTAGCCATATGCATTCAAGTAAAGTGGGCCCCTGTCTGGTAGGCATGAAGAACCGAGAGGAAAGATCACAGCATTTCTTCGACACATCGGTGCCACTAATGGATGATGGAGATGATGCTGCTTTGTATGGTCAGGTATGTGATGAGACTCCCATCTGCCCCTTCTTTTCCTAAGGTCCTTGCTCCTGTGCAGTTGAGGGAGTGGTGGTTGTTGTCTGGTGTCTGCCAAGTAGCCCTTGCACAGGCAGGATAGCCATGCTGTGCTTCCCTTCCAGTTGTCACAGGGAGGTCTGCAGTGTGTGTCCCAGAGCCTGAGCTACACAGCCATCCCTGGGCCCCATGTGGCTGCACATGTAGCTTCTTTCTGCACCCCCACTTCAGCTACTATATTACACACCGTGCTGTTTGGGGATTGGGGTATTTATTTCCTGTCAAGGAAGTAAGTTACTTGTTGCCAAATGCTTTATACAAATATTTTCACAATTGGTTTTCCCTAACTGTTGTCTGAACTGCCTGCCACAGCTTTCCTAATGGGCAACTCTTGTTGGGACAGGGTTTCACAGATGACCAACTGGTACTGGTAGAGCAGAACACACTGATGGTGGAGGAGAGAGAGCGGGAGATCCGTCAGATTGTGCAGTCCATATCTGACCTCAGTGAAATCTTCAGGGACTTGGGAGCCATGATTGTGGAGCAGGTGTGTGTCCTGTGGGGTGTCTTGGCCATCCTTCCCTGTGGCCCTTTTATCCTGTCCTCCAGTTGGGAAAACATTTAAACATGTGCTCCTCACACTGCATGTGTCTGGAGGGTGTGTGTTTGCAAGTACTATGGGCTATTGTCATTCCCTGTGAAACTACTGATTTTTTTTTTAATCTGCAAGAACAAAGGAATAGGAATTTTAATATTTTCTGCTCTGACCCAAAGATACTTGTGTGCATGCATGCTTTGGAGGCCTAGCGGACTCTGACCAAGCCTGGCCTAATTCTGCCGTTGTACAAGATTCCCTTCTGATAGTGGCAGAGCACTGTGCAATGGCTGTTGGAACCACCAGCTTTTAAGTGGAATTAAATCGTTGCTCATTGGTACAATCTGATTAGGGCATTTTTATTATCTTGCCAGCAGGGATTTGTTTGGGTCCTGGTCCCCTGAAACCAGCTACAGAGTAGAGCGTTGAGGCACCATCAGAGCCAGCTGATGAACTGCCATGTTTCCCAGTGAATTGCCATCTTTTCTCCATGCTTCATGTAGGAACCAGGAAGAGACTGATTAATAACCTGTCCTTAAGGTCCAAGTTGTCATTTTAGACAGTGATTGGAGCAGCCTGGCCATGGTGGTAGAACCTAGTTGCTATTCTCTCCATCTGCCAGATCCCAGTATTTAAGCAACAAGAAGTGGAAAGCCATGGCCCTTGGCTTCCCAGAGCTCACTCCTATGATGGGTTTCTCAGCCCTGTACATCTGAAGGTGGCCTAGCTATAGAAGTGGTCAGACGCTGAGACCCATGCTGCTGTTGCTGCAGCTGACACCGCCGCACTCTGCAGAGTGCCCGCACTGCTTCTGCTCTGGAATGAGTCCCGAGGTCTGTGATATGCATGTCTCAGGGCTTGACCCTCAGTCTCCCTAGCTGTAATTATTGACCATCTGTACTGTCTCTTATTACTCAGGGTACAGTTCTTGACAGAATTGACTATAATGTTGAACAGTCCTGTGTCAAGACCGAAGATGGCTTGAAACAGCTTCACAAGGTACCTACCAATGTTCTTTGTGCTGGGTCTTTAGGAACTGTTATCAAATCTTGGGAATTCCTGGGAGGTTCTCTTCTGTCACACGTCCTCAACCCAAGACACAAAGGGGTATAAATGGGAGCAGCTATGAGGCTTGATGTCATGCTGTAGTCTGGTTGTCAGGCAGGCCTCACCCAGAGGTCAGCAAGGCTGGGATCCTTCTGTGGGCTGGGGTTTTCTTGCTTGCTTTTTATCTTTCTGAGTTTTGTTAGAAGTCAGTTGATTGGTTTCTCTTGGTGTGGGCTGAGGCCATCTGCTTGTTGCTGCTAACTTAGGGTGCTGGGGTTCACTTCTGATGGACTTGTTGGTAGAGGACTGTCAACAAGGGTAAAAAATCGAATTATCCCTTCCTGTTTCACTCTCAAGAATTGTAGAAGTGAGGTGGGTTGTGTTCTTGGTGACGAGGGTTATGCTCTTTCATGGGGTTTGAATGTTTGTTAAATTTCTTTTTAAGAAGTCGATGGAAATCATTTTAGAAATCCTCTAATCAGTTATGAGAAGTGGGCTTATGAACACGAGCGTCATGTGTGTGGTTGGACACATGCCTCCTGTGAAGGGAATGCAGTCGGCTCTGCTAACAGGTCAAATCAGTCCTGTGTGCTTCCCTGTCATCGATACCAGTTGGTACCTCTGGCTGTGGGTTGAGCATTTTCCCAAGTCTTGTTCTTCTTTTGAAAGCAGAAACCCCCCATCTATCTCCTCATGGTTCCAGGCTGCAGGGTCTGAGCACAGCGGCTTTGCTGTCCCTGTGCTGCACCTCACAGACTAGGGACAAGTCTTGCTTAGTAGATGTTTAGAGTAATGGAGACGCCAGCCCGTGTCTCACAAGCTGAAGCTCCCTGAGCTTCCTGTTCTGTAGTGGGTTTGAGGTGCTGCTGAATTACCTATCAGTCTTGGAGTTTCCTAAGTCATACCTAGGAAACGTGGTTTGTGTTGTGATGCAGACACAGGGGGAGAGACATCTTCTCCATGGGAGGGACTGGGTCTGAGGCAAGCTTTTCTCTTGGTCTGACATTATTGGAGAGTTTTCTCAGTATGTGGTCTGCATTGGCTCCTTGGTTCTTGAGGTTGCCCTGAAGAATGGGGCTGTCCTCAGCCCACACCGTGGGGAGGCAGCTGGGACTTCGGAGTTGCTCCCATTGGCCAGCTCTCCGTGTGGTCTCCTGTCCTGTTTTTAGGTGAGGAGGGGCTTTTCTGGGTGGGTGGTGGGATGCTAAGCTCCCAGTCTCTTCCTGCTCGCTGTCCTTCTTTGGGGGTCTGTGTCAGTCCCCAGCATGTAAGGACGTCAGTGTTTCTGTACCACCACATATTGATGGGGGGCTGGCTCCCCAGTGCTTCTGTAGGAGAGGTGGGTACAGGTGGGCAATGCTTCTGGGTGCTGCATGGGGGGGGGGCGGTGTACAGATGGGGCTTTGGGAGCTCTTCTGTGTGCTATTGGTCCCAGGGTAGGGACAGGGTTGGTCCTCAGGTGGCTCTTAAACCAACACAGATGGGCACATTTGGCCATTTCTTCCTCAGACAATGAGGTATTCTGTTTCCAGGTTCAGAGGAAGTAGAGACAGGGCCTCTTGGGGCCACTGGTTCCATGCTTTCTGGTCACCCTTTCCTGTACAGGGAAGAAAGACAATGCATATTCGTCCTGAGTGCAGGGACATGGCTCAGGGTCTTGGTGGTTCACACTGAAGGAAGGTCTAACCGTGAGGCCTGTCCTGTGCTGCGGATGTAAGCCCATCCTGCAGAAGCCAGGCTTGTATGCTGTCTGTGGGGAAAATGACACCTTCCCTCCTCTTTTGTAGGCAGAGCAGTACCAAAAGAAGAACCGGAAGATGCTCGTGATCTTGATACTGGTTGTCATCATCGTAGTCCTCATTGTGGTCCTCATCAGCGTCAAGTCTCGTTAGTGGCGCCAAGTTCTTGAGACTGCTACTGCATGGATTCCTTGGGTATGAGGGCTTCGCTGGTGCCACACTGCTGTACTGCCCACAGAACGCAGCCCACTGGCCCAGCAACGGGCAGTGGACCTTCCTGTGGACGCCCCTCCTGTAGACTGGAGTGCAGCAGGCTCAGCTGTGGTTTCCATCTCTGTCCAGAGTTTAAGGACTGGAAGCTGTTGCTGAGGAGACTGGCCCTGTGACCCGCTGTCATATAAAGATGTTTTCTAGAAAGCGAGAGGAGAAAAGGTTTACAGGCATTGCTGAGCACCAGTACGATGTGTGTGAATGAAGGTTTACAGGCATTGCTGAGCACCATTGTAATGTGCGTGTGCTCAGTTTTAGCACTTATGTCTGAGCAGCATGTTAAATAAGTTTTAGGAAATTTTTTTTTAACCATCTGGTTTTTAAGTTTGTTACCAAAAATTTATGAGTAGAGGCAAAATGCCTCTTCATCTTCCCAGCTGAAAACAAACCAAGAAGTCCTTCAAGAATTTATAATCCGTTCCCCATTAACTTAATTTAGCTTTTCCATCACTGTTAACGATCAGAGTAACAAAGTGTGAAAAATAAGAAACCATCATTGATGTTAATTAACACATTTAGACGGGCCAGTTAAACCAGCTTCATGCGTTTAAATCAATTGTAAATAGCATATTCCTCATTCAGAATTTTGCACTGTATTTTCTACTGTAAACCAAGAGCGGTTACTAAGCAAAACCTCTTGAATCAGAAAGTTGGTCATTTGAACCAACCTCACATTATAAGAAAGCTTGACAGTATCATGAACTAGATTGAGCCAGTGTGTCTCCAGTCATCCTTACTCAGTCCATTATTTACATTCTAGCTACGTAATGACCTGTCCAAACCTGACTCCATTTAATGAACTGTAAATTTACACAGAGGCCATTTTAAATGGGTCACCCCATTTAGGATTAGTGGATCTCAAATTATTAACCAAACATCACTCCATTTCAAAGTAAAATATTCTCCCCATGATTTGATTTATCGACTCTTCCATTGTCACTTAGCAATGCCCAGAAAGCAGGGATATTCCTGAGGACAGTGAGAGCCCTATGTGTATGCTTGTGTGTGTGTGTATGTGTGTGTGTAGATATGCGTGCTCTGTGTATGCACGTGCGCTATGTGTAGATACGTGTGCTCTGTGTGTGTGTGAGTGCACATATCACATACATATCAGATTGCCAAAGTAAGGTTCTGTTTACGTACTTGTTAACTCTGGTGCTTGAGTGCTCTGCAGAGCTAGAGTGATGTGGACAGTGATGGAGCTTCGGAGATGAGGATGTGAGTGTCTCGTTTGCCGTCTTCATTGACACTGCTGTCATTTTAGTAGTCTGTGTGTAATTTTTGATGGCTTTTTAAAATTGTCTCTGCCTCTCTTAAATGATTTAAGAGTGTGGCCTGTTAAGTGTGTCACAGTTCCATTATTTAAGAGTCTGGGACTGTTGAATGTGTCACAGTTCCATTTGTATATATGCAAATGTATGTATGTGTAGATATCACTGAAGGGGAGGTTCAGAACTAACTCATGCAGACCTGCCATTAGCTCAGCCTCCCTGCCCAGGCTGGGGGATGTTGGGGTCCAAAGGTTTACCAGACCCTTTGGTGACATAGTAGGGAGCGTTGGGGAGGGGAGTCAGCACCGACCCCATCACTTCAGAATCCCACAGGCCTCTTCTTCCAACTTCTGAGGCTTAGACAAGCTGCTCCTGGGTGGACTGGTCAAATTAGGAGGCCTGCTTCAAGCAATCTGTGGAGCATGCTGAGTCATTGTGAAAGCCTTGAAGAAAAGTGACCTTTTAAGAAAGGAGCACCATTTATTTCTATTTATTTCCCTGAATAGGTTTTTTTTTTTTTTTTTTTTTTTTTTTTTTTTTTCGGGGGTGGGGGAGGTAGTTTTTCCCCAACCCTTCTGGGTAACCTAACAGTTCTGGTTAGAAATTGTCCCAAGGACCTGTGGGAAGAGGGACTGTCCCCTTCTGCTTGAAGACAGTATGGTTCTGGTCTGGGCCCAGCCACCCTGATGGTCATCCTGAGGGGCATGGACAGGCCTGGCCTGTAGGTGAATCAGAGCCTTGTGCACTAGCTCTTCGGGGACCCCACTGCTCTCTTGTGTTGAGCCTGTCCTGGGGGAAAGATTAGAAACCTGTGAGGACACAAGAGAAGTTAGTACCAATGTCCTAGTAGGGACCTCAGGATAACTGATTTTGGAAGAGGACTCTTCTGTCTGCTGATAGCCACTGTCTATGGGCTCCTCCTGCCCTTCAGTCTAGCGCGGAGGTGACAATCGCATCTCTCCCTGTGCCTGGGAAGCACCGTGGGGAAGAAGCCCAACCCCTGGACACCACCCTCCACTGTCCTGGGTGACTTCTGTAGAGTGGGGTGGAAGGAGAGAGAAGTGTTGGTCCTTTGGGGCCCCTGATCTTTCCTAAGACTAGCCGAAAAGTGCTGTCCATCTGTCTGTCTGTTGCTGGGGGGGGGGGGTAGTGGGGAGGGGGTGTTGGGGTGCTGGCTGGGCCACTGTGTGAAGCAGCGTGTGTCTAATTGAACGGATGTTCCGTGCTCCGCTAATTGAGAGAGCGTTATTTATTTGTTTTGACACAAGTGCTCACAGTGTTTCAGCCCAGCTAATGGCTTCTTAAAGGTAATAAAACCCTCCAACCTAATTGGCCAGATAAGACTGTTTTCCTTGTGTGCTTAAATAAAGCAATTAGTGGAGCGCTTCTATCCAAAATGACTTTTTTCTGTCCTAACTAATTCACCGCTACTGGAAACTTTGTACAATAAAGCAGTCTCACAGATGAAGAGCATCCTGCATTCTTAGTGTTAATTTTAATGATGGGGGTCATATTTTGTTCAAATGTGTTGTATTAGCAGAGGGTCTGGCCACGTCTGGGATCTTTGGGGCCATGGCTATTTATTTTGTGCCTGAGGCCTCTGCCTCAGTGTCTAAAAGTCGATTTGCCTATCTAATGGAGACCCGCAAAGGGACCAATCAGTTTGCTCTCCAGTATACAAAAAGGGAAGCCACATAAAAGGCAGATAATTATTTTTCTTTATGAAAACACACTTTATGTGAGCATGTTTGGCAATCTTCAGATTGTGCCCAAAGTGGTTTGCATGTGCAAATGCCTTCCTCCAGTGTGGTATGACGGACATGAGGGACAATGTTTGTTGCTAGAAATGTCCAGGTCTTCCTCCAAGGCCAGAGCAGAATGCTGATGTTCATTTACATGCATATCTGGGAGAGACATGATGGAGGGCCTGAGTCGGGTTGCTGTCACTGCCCGTGAGTCCTGGCAGACTGGTGGTCATGATGGTGAGTGCTCCCCCAGAAAGCATGTTGAGCCACAGATGGCGTCCTGCACTCTGCTGTATGGTCCCTCCGTTCTCATCAACCATTAACTAGCCCCGTCTGCCATAAGGCTAGAGAATTGAGTCCAGGAGTGGTGCCGCTGAAGCCCTCCCTCCTGATGTGGCTTGAGGTGGGAAGCCCTCCCTCCTGATGTGGGAAGGCCTGGAAATGTGTAGATTGATAGATGTAAGGGGAGAGTATGTTTTTTGAGACAGGGTCAAGGTAGCCCAGGTTACTCTTGAACTTGTGACTCTGTCTTTGCCTCTCAAGTGCTGGGATTACAGGCAGACAAGTGCTACCATGCAGGATTGTGGGTGGCTCTAGAATGGAAACATAGTCATCTCTGCAATGCAGTCTTTGGTGATCTGGGCTTCAAATGGTCGCACAAGAGTGTGTGCATACAATTGGACATTGCCATTAAGCAAACTGCCCTGAGACTTGGGCACCGGGTCAGGGTTGGTGGGCAGTAGAGGTGTGTGACCCCTTTGAGTCTCGTCTTGACTGTCGGAGGACTAATCCGCTAATTGTGGTGAACATCGTATGTGAAATAAGAGCAGCCTTCTTCATGTGTTTGCCATTGTGAAGTCATAGCTAGCCTACCTATTGAACCAGAGGCATGTGAACGCCATAACAGCTGCCAGCTGTGGGCCTCCTGGCTTGGATGGTCAGAGTCCCTTGTACCTCAGCCATATGGGAATGCGAAGAAACCTTTTCACAGTGGGCTGCTATTAGGTGGGTAAAGAGGGGACAGCAGCATCTGTAGTTACACAATAGGATTTAATTTCTTCTAAGGAGGCAGCTCTGCTTCACCTGATGTGTATTTGGGAGCTTAGCTCTGCTCAGTGCATATAAGTGTGGGTCTCAGTTGTGTGTTTCTGTGTTTATTGGCCCTTTGAAACCTCTGGGTTTTCTCTGGATTCTCTTGACCACCCACACAGCACCTTCAACCTTGTATCTGATGTTTTTGTTTAGTTGTTTTGAAACTGAAGGAAAGCAGACCCTGCAAGCTGATGGGTGTCAGGACAAGCTAATGAGGGCACCGGTGGGCATGTAGACAGCTCATGTAGAAGTGTTTCCTATTTGGGCCTTAGACTTAGACTGGGGGACGCCAGCTGTGTGCATCTAGTCCCCAACTCCAGACACTCAGACAGGCTAAACCTGGCTGTGCTGGGTTTTCTTACCACATCAAGGACATTCCACAGAGCCAAATGGCAGAGACTCGTGCACAATTATCTGGCCAATTGGGGCAAAAGAAAATAATCATTTGTCCAATTGTGCAAATGAGCTCCCTGGACTGTCCTGAATACTGAGATAATTGTGTGGTCCTCCACTTTCATTCCATAATCTGGCAAAAATGGGCTATTTAAACAAGGCTCCATTTGATAACGCACATTGAAGTCAGGCTTCGTTAAAGCAGACCACTGGGTTTAGCATTTTCTGTTTGTCAACTATAATTCTATAATTGCTTTAAGCTAACCATCCAAATTCCACCATTAGTAATCACTGTTTCTCATTTACAGATGTGATAGAGGCCAAGGGCCCTGTTTGTATCATTTGGTCTCATTTTCCCAGGAAATGCTGAGGGAATCAAATGCTTGTTTTTTTAACTTAGTGTTCTGACCCAGGGCATCAGACCTCTGTTTTTGTCCACTGTGGGGGACAAAGAACGCCCTCCCACACTGAGCCTTCCCCCTTTTCCAGACAGGGAAACTGAGACCCATGCCCAGATGTGCCATGGTCACAAGGCCAGTGTAACTCAGAACTGGAATTGTCAGCTTCCTAATTTCTAGACCAGCACTCCTTTCTGCTTATTCCATTTTAATTGTTCATTTCTTTCCATAAAATTAAATGACCTTCTTCAAGAAAGATTTAATGGTCAAGATGTGATTTGGTAAAAAGCTTCCTCAAGGGTTTTTTTCTTATTACAAAGATGATGCCAGGCTGCAGCTAAGAGAGATCTGCAGACAGTGGTGAGCCATTATCCCCAGTTCAGCTTCTGTGTAATTGGTGCGAAGAGATTGCTGCCGATGAACCCGCCTGCTGCCGAGCAGAAGAGGAGTGATGGGGTGGTGACTCGCCTAGTGTGCGTACGTGTGAGCTTGCCGTTGTTTACAAAAGGTGTATGTGTGCACAAAATGCTCACGGAGATGGAGAATGTCATTTTAAAGTTGTAAATAATAAAAAATTGTCTCGGGCAGACCTGATTTTACAATTGCCTGAGAATGTGGTACTTCAACACTATGTGATGGCTAGAAATTGATTTTTTTTTTAAATCCAATTAAGCCTCAAGGTTGGTTATCCATTTAAAAGGTCGGATGAGTTAAACAGTGACAGTGCCTTCGGTTCATGCTCATAATTAGATTTGCACAGAACTCCAGCCTCACGTCTGCCTTATGGAGGCATATGTTTTCTGTTTGCACAACTGGGAGCTGCCCAAGCCCCCAGCCCATAGTGCAGACAGACCAGGAGAGCAGGGACCCAGACTTTCTGAGTCCCCAGCTGGCTACTGACTGCATCATGCCTTCCCCTCAAATTTTCAGAATCTTCCCTAAGGAGTGTGGGTCATAGCACCAGGCTACCTCCTGGTCTGTAGCCCTGAGTGTCCTGGGAAATGAAAAGTAGCCTCTTATTTGAAGATTTGGTGTCATCTAGTTTCATGTGCTACTGAGTTTAATGCAACAAATAAATCCTGGTTTAAAAATGGCACCTTATAGCACATATTTGCTGAGTGTACCTGGCATGGGGAGAAAAAGGCTTCAAAATGCCCTTTTAAGGTTCTCATGGGTAATGTTTTAAGTGTTATTATGTTATGAAGATGTTGGAAAAACCAGGAGTCTGAGTAGAATGCTTTTTTCTGTGCTTGGGCTAGAATGTCAGTCAAGTTTTATAAATGGCTGAGACCTAACATTTCAGCCTGCACTGTAATGTAAGGCATTTCAGTAAGCTCCATTCATAACCAGACCAGCCTGAAATAAGAAACCTTCTAGAACTTTCCATCCATAACTATGAACCAGCCTGAAATAAGGGACCTTCCAAAACTTTCCATTTATAACTATGAACCATTCTGAAATGAGGGCCCTTCCAGAATGTTGCATCCATAACTATAAACTAACCTTATATAAAGGCCCTTCCAGAATGTTCATTCCATAACTGTGAACCAGCCTTAAAGACCCAGAATTTTCCATCCATAACTTTGAACCAGCCTGAAATAAGGGACCTTCCAGATTCAGTGAGAAGAAAATATTGACTTTGCTTCTCATTACTCACTGTTCCAGACAACAAAGAATTTCAGGTTAGCTCTTTGCCTCCCCCACCCTTTCCTCATACCACTCAATTGCCTAAATCCTCAGCAACAGATTTATGATTCTTTTTGAAAGGTCTGCGTTGGATAGCACAGATAGATGTGTAATAAACACAAGGGTGTTTGGGAAGTAAATGTGACGCAGGTTGCAGTGAGTCATTTCAATACACTGGAGAAATCCGCCTTCTAACAGGATCCTGCCGGGGAAGGTTTTTCCTCAGGAAAGATTTGATCAGAATAAACATTTACCCCCATTTTGCTTTTCTGTAAGTCTCCGTGTTCACAGGTTGAGTTTGCTTAAGGGAATGTGGGACTGTAGTTGCTGTTAATCATTTCCCTCTTCCTTCCTGCAACCTCCCAGTCCCAAGGCTCTAGGTCTTCAAAATGCCCTCGAAAACTTTTGCAACTACAAAAATAATTGTGCTGGTGTTCGAGGTAAATAGGAATTTAGTTCCTGAGACAGGGTTATTGCTGCCTTGAGCTTGGAGGCTAATTCAGGGACTAGCTCAGCCCCTCATCTTCTCCGGAAGTCCCAAGACCTAGTATCCAAAGGACCAGGTTCAGCTTGTTAATAAATGGTTCTGCTAGCACACTGTTATTAACACGTTCTCTCTTGTCCTTCTGACGGCAGAGAGTGAAGACTGTTGAAGAGATGAGATTGCACGACATGCGCTTTTCAAGCTCAGTGCAAAAGATTGTGTGGCACCTTTTGTGTAAGAGGCATGGTGGTAGTAGCTATGTTTTTCTCAAAGAAGAGGCAGGCAAGAAAAACCAGAAACTAATAGAAATGGCTACCTGTGGGGGTAAAGGGATGAATAGAAGCCGGGACAGGAACGAGCCCTTTTGGAGCATTCCTTTTTACAGCTAGGATTTCTGAGCTGTATAAATGTTTCATGTATTCAGAAAAGAAAATAGAACAAGAAGCAAGAAGAGCAAGCCTCCACCTGAACAAAAACATGAACCTAAGTGCCTGTCACAGATAAACCACACAGAAATGAATTCCTGACGTGTTGGTGGGCATACTGCAAGCATAAAAAGAATAAAGAAATGGCAAGTGTGTGGTCAGGAATAGAGCTGGTGCTGCTGTTCATGGTTGTTGAAAAGCAAATGATCATCCATGGGAGGGTAGGTGGGTGGCAGGAAGAATCCTGCAGAGGGATCAGGATGGAAGGAGTCTACAAGTCCATGATGTCCTATGTTGGTCCATCTCAGCCCAACAAAAGGACCAGAAGCAAGGACCCCATGGAAAGTAGGGATGTGGGATCTAGTGTGCTCCCACTTAACCAACCAGCCAGTCCCAATGCTACCCAAAGGAGCCACAGTATCCTGGAAAAGTGGCTGCTAGAATTTGGGCAAGAAGTAACAGAGTGAGCTAATCATTTTATAATTCCAGACCAAACTTACAAACAAACCTGTAAGAATGTGTTAGATGGACAGGTGAACCAGTTCAATAGGGCTGCTACCAGCCTGAGCAACTGTATTGAAGACAGGCAGGCAAATACCTGTGAGTGCTCAATAAGGACATGGAGGCAGGGTGCTGGTGCCCTAGGGCCTCATGCTTGGTTGAATTCCCTGCCTTGTTCCTTTTGGAGATAGAAATTCTGCATTTTCATTCTCTATTGGATTTACATGATGTAGCCAGTCCCAGGGAGTGAGAAGGAGACCACTGCTCAGAAATAGCTGGAAATAACAGCTACAGGTTGAAACCACAGGTACAGGACTAGGGTTGGATCTCCACTGACACTGAAGACACTGAATACCAGGACATGCTGGCAGCCCCAGAGTGTCCCTCCAGCCCTGGGAGGGGGTCTCAGTTTCCCCATGAGGAAAAGAGAAAGGTTCTAGCAGGGGAGACACTGTACCCCTCACAGTGGATGAAAACAAATGTCTGTTCTGGTGCCTGGGTTCAGAACACCAAATTAACAGTAACATCATGGTTAGTTTCTTTTGTCTCTCCTGAGGAAACGAGACCAGTGCGAGCCAGAGCCCTTTGCAGCTGCTGCTGCTGCATGAGGGGAGTAAGGACTGGAAATGTGGTCCAGTCGGTCCAGTGCTTGCCTAGCATGCAGGAAGCCCTGAGTTTATTCCCAGCTGATAATGGCACACACCAGCACTCCTAGCAATCCTAGGAGAACAGGCAAGAGGATCACAAGTTCAAGGTCAACTTCAGGTACATGAATGAGTTCAAGAACATCCTAGGCTATATGAGTCCCTGTCTCCAAAAAAAATTTTTATAAAAATGAATGACAGAAATGGAGGTTATGAATAGCAGAACTTGGTTTGTAAAGCAGACATTGCCTTTTAATTCTATCATTTGTAAAGGGGAGCTGTACTTTGACCATGAAGAGATCCCTCAGACCCCACTTAAACCAAATGTAATCGACACTTAGATCCTGTACCTCCTCATAAGGGACAGTGGAAAGCATAAAGAGGTTTTTGCCAAACACTTTTAACCCAAATCTAATCGTGAGGAGGCAGACAGATGCAAACTGGAGGGCCTTTTACGTGACACGGCTGCCTTGTGAGAGACAGAACGGGGATTATTGGGGATTCAGGGAGACTAGAGAATCTGACAGCCAAATGGAACGCCTGATCCTTGCTTGGATTCTGGATGTTAAAGGCAAAAGCCACAGAGGATGTCTGAGGACAACAAGGAAGACAGTGCTAGAGGATACTGTTGTCGACTCTGCAGTGGGTCTGAATGGCTGTTGCTGGGATGACATGGTCTAACTAGTGTCCTTGTTCTCAAGACACAGCCTGAGGTTCACAGGGATAAGTACGTGCAATCTGCTTGAAACAGTGCAGGAAAGAATATGCTCACATATATGTACACATGACTGTGTACAGATTATAAACATACATAGTCTTGCTGAAGGGCACAAAAGTGTTTTCATTGTACTAGTTTTTAACTTCCCATAGTTAGTGAAAGTTTTTGTTTTTGTTTTTTGTTTTTAATATTCTAGAGAAATGTGTTTTCCACAACAGTGAGCTCCTCTTTCTTCAGGGGACTCTGGTGTGAGCAGAGGTGAACCGTCTTGGTACCACCGGTTACAGAATGTAGCCAAGGCATTTCCTCATTTTAGGGAACTCAGGACATGGTGCAGAGAGGCAAGACAGACATCTCAGCCTGAGGCAGCACTCAGGGAGGTCACGTAAGCATTCCAGTCTTTGCTGGTCTGGGCTCCCTTCTAGGCTGGTAGCTTCAGGAAAGTGTCATAGCGTGGGGATCAGCAGACCAGAAGCTAGCTTCCACTTCCTGTGTGCTAACGTTGTAGATCACTGCCAACAGCAGTCAGTCTGCTCTTCTCTCACTTGAGTCCTAGCTGAGGTACTTCCCACTGGTGTACAAGGACAAGCACAGCCCTATGGCTGAGTATTATCTTAGGCACATACTGGGTCCAGCCATGTGAGTTCAGATGTCCTAAGTGGACTGTGTCCTTTACCACCCCAGGGCACCCTATGAACAGTTACTTCCTGAAGCAGGATCAGACTGCCAGCAAACTTCAGTTCATCCCTCAAGACCCAAGCCAAAGGTCTGTCCCAGGCCACAGGGCCTTCCCTGCTCAGTCCTCTCCCAGCGACTGGGTGTCTGGATTTTGTGGCTGTGTGATGCCTCCCATCTACACCCTTCAGCAGCTTTCACACACTAGTGTTCTCCTTGGAGGTAACGGCCTAGGACTGTTCAAAACTGATGTTTGCTGTTGGACTGAGGAGGAGGAGGCAGGAGGATTGCAAGTTCAAGGCCAGCTTAGGCTAGAGATGAGTTTAAGACCCGTCTAGTGACATATTGAGACTCTGTCTCAAAATGAAAAATGAAGGGATCTAGGGATGTGATTCAGTGGCAGAGTGCTTGCCTAGCATGCTGAGACCCTGGGGCTCAGTCTCCAGCACCAAAATAAATATGTGACTGTGTATATGACAGGGAAGTGAAGATGCCAGAAACAAGCATTGAGAAAACCTGTGGATCAGTGAGTCTAAACGGCCATGTCCCGGAATGTGACTTAGCAACTGCTGAGAACTCTACTCTGCTTTCTTCCAGAAGCCTCTGAACTTTTCAACTGTTTCTGCACTGCGGCTGAATGCCCGGGTGTGGAATTGGTTTCAAGTCATCAAAATTGTAAGTTGCAAAATCTTGGGTTGCAGGTTCTGGCCATTTGTTTTCAGAAATAATAGTAATAATAATAATAATAATAATAATAATAATAATAATAAGTAGAGGTTGAATTTTTCCTTGACAGTGAGGTATATCCTGAGCCATGGATTAACACCTTCATAAAAATGTATCTAAACCAAGTGCCCCGTCTTATTTATGCTAGTGTCTGTGAAATCTGCTGGGAGAGGGGAAGTGGTTCCCTGAAACTTAACTTGTATCTGTCACATGTGTTGTCTTGAAGAAATCTGTAGGCATCCAAAGTGGAATGTTTTGTTTGGTTTGGATTTCTTCAATTTCGGGGTGGGGGGGTGGGGGTGGCATAAAACAAGGAATCAAGAATCCTTGCTCATATGAAACATCTAACTCCCCCCTTGATCTGTGTGTAGTAAGTGTTCAATAAACGTTGGCTGAACTGACCCACCTCATTCATCTTTGTGGTTCACAGAGGTCATTTTCTCTATTCATAAATTCTGGGGGGTTTGGGGGACGGGTTCTGAAAGTGTTCCAGATGACCTGTGAGTAGCCTCTCTCCTCCTTCAACTCCCTGGCAGTCACAAGGCTGCCAGGCCCTACTGTCTGAAATGCTGGTGTGTGTGTGTGTGTGTGTGTGTGTGTGTGTGTGTACATGTAGAGGTCAAAGGCTGACTTTAGGTGTCTTTCCTTAGTGAATCTCCATCTTTGTTTTTGTTTGGTTTTGGGGCAGATTTTTGTCTTTACAGTTACTTATATATTTATTTTGTGTTTGTGTTTTTGCTTGAGTGTGACAGTACTCATGGAGATCCAAGACAACCCATCCGAGTTGGTCCTCTCCTTCCCATGAGGGAACTGAGAATTAAACTCAGGTCATCAGGCTTGGCTTGTCGACAGGTACCTTACCCACAGACCCTACCTTTCTTTTTGAGGCAGTGTCTCTCAGTGAACCTGAAGTTAACCAATTAGGTAAGACTAGCTGGTCAGTGAGCTCCAGGAATCCTCCAGCCTCTGCCTCCTCAGGGCTGGGATCAAAGCCCATCTTTTTACATGAGTACTGGGCATTCAAACGCAGACCCTTATGCCTGCATGGCAAATACTTCCTACACCAGCCCATCTCCCAACCTCTCTGAAATGCTTCTTGGATCTCTTTATGGTCTGTAGTATCTGTAGAGTGAGTAGATTCCTTGCTCACCTCCAGGCACCAATTCCTGCTCTTATTTAGGCTCCCATTCTTCACTCTCTGTCATCCTGTCTGTCCACCCCCACCCCCACCCCCAGTGTCATTCCTGCAGGGAACATCTTGCTGTGAACTGGCCTGTGAAGTCCTACTTTGCTCACAAGGATCAGCTTGATCCTGCCACCCTCTAGGTAGATTGCAAGTTGTCTAGGCCCCCTCCTGAGTGCCTTGTGCCTCACACTGTATTTGCAAACACCTTAAAATCAGGATAGATCTTCGAGGAACACTTAGTACCCTTTACAAATGTGTGAAAACATTCAGTTGCTGTAAAAAAATCTTTTTCAAGAAAATAAGATCCAATTAGCGTTGACTCTTGTGTCAGGCAAGCTAATGTTTCAAAGGAATTCCCTCTGCTTATTCAGCCACTATTTTGTGATGCCCCTTCCCTGCCTGTCTTCAGGGCTGGCCTGCTCTGACCTGTGTGCTGCTACAGAGCCTTTCAACCCTGAGGGAGGACACCATAGGTGGCTTGTGGGTGGTGACGGCAAGGCAGGTGGTGCCTGAGGGGTCAGCGGTATGGAATGCTATGCTGTGAATCTGGCTTAGCTAGGTTAATTTTTTGTTTATATAGTTTTCTATCTCTCTATCTCTGTCTGTCTCTGTCTCTGTCTCTCTCTGCCTCTGTGTGTGTGTGTGTGGTTGTGGGTGTGAGTGGGTGCCTCTTGGTCAATGGATAACTTATGGACGTTGGTTTGCTCCTTCTAGATACAGGATTAGAACTCAGGTCTTTTTCACTAGTCTCGTGTTGCTACTTGTAAAGACTGTTATTAAAGAAAAAATTCAGATCAAGAGTGACATATAAGACTGGAGGTCACTGAGGGGTGCCAGCACCATGTCTGGAGCAGTCAAGACCTGGGCAGTGTTGGCTCCTTTCAAATGACTTCCCATAACGTCCCCACACTGCTAACTTTTCTTCCCCGACATAGGTGACCAAGTGCAGGCTGCAGGGGCAGCTTGCTCGCACTGCTGCTCGGTGACCTTTCTGCCAAGGGTTAGGCTGAGGAGGCGGCCTACGCTGAAAAAGGGGGTACCTGAAAATGCCTAATTGTCTGGCCCAGTAGCCACGGCCGCCCCTGGCA
>CABHPP010106957.1:0-35779 GCA_902168425.1 Peromyscus attwateri
GTGTTTAATGCAACAAAATGTATTTATGCATCGAGAAAAACACATCTGTGAACTGTAGGTTAAGTTGCGTATGGTAAAAGTGAAGCCCTGTGATCATTACATCACCTTCTTCTTTTTCTTGCTGCTTCAGTAGTTTAGTAGTTCCTCCTGCTGCCTTGTTTTTCTGGTCCAGTTTTACATGATGTCAGCAGTAATTTTGTGTTGCTTCCCCAGAGTGATAATTTTCTGCAGTTTAATAGGGCTCCTTATTAGATGTCGTCCCTCTTGGTCACCTAATACATATATCCATTGCTTAATTCCATTTCATCTTACATAAGGTCATTATCTAGGAAGAAGTGTATTAGATGCCAATTTGAAATGCTTATAGGCAAAACAATAAATTATTATTCATAGCTTTAGTGTTATGAATATCAAATATTCTAAATGAAGTTATGGCCTTCTCTTTACACAATCATTTGTACAAATACAGTGCTTTTTGGCTCAAAAATAAAATAGTAGAAAAGAGAGATTTTTTTTTACTTCCCAAATAACTGAATTCCTTTACGTATTGAAATGATGGCAATGAAATTGAGCACTTCAACAATAACATGAAGAAATGTTAGCAAGTCCTTTATGGTAAATTACGTAGGTGGAGAAATGATAAACTTAATTAGAAATGAGAATGAATCCTTCAATATTTTATAAAGATAATAAATCTTCCATTTCCCTTGTCATCTAGTCACTATTGTTTTTAAATTTATTTCTTAACTGACTCCTTTGAGCAGAAGGGAATTAGAATTAATATATTTTGGACACAAAGGTAAATCACAATCAAAGGATGACCACAAATGAGTAGGTTTTCCATTCACTGAATTGCATTTAAGTATCAATCTATTGGAATTTTACCTATAATAGATATAAGCATCTCTTTGTTTTTCAGAACATAGAATTAATTATATAAACTGATTTTGGTCAGTGAAAGATAGAGCATTGAATTTTGAAACAAAGATTTTATGTATTAGTAGTATATTGTCTTTTGGTCAATATAAGTGCTTTTATTCCTATAATACTGAACTTTTACAGTTGCTTCAGAAGTGCTGAAATGTGATACAAGTGTATTAAGAACACAAAGACAAGTATGAACAGAATCAGAGAGAGCATGATTTTGCGATTCAAAATATTAAAGAAAAACACATGTGCTTAGATGTACAACTTATAAAGCATATATGTTTATTTTTTAAAGTATATAATGCCAATGATTATAATTGCATAGAGGTTTTTCATGCTTAGACAAAGGGTCTGACCATCCTTTAATTATTTTTGTGAACCTCTGCCACACACTTAGTAGGAAATTATCCTTTGAACTGCTTTGTCATAGGACCGTGATCCAAATATAATTACTTTGATCAAAATTGTCCTTTAATTTGAAGCTGAATTGTAATTATCATCAGGATGTCCTATAGAACATGTAAGAGAAATGTGAATCTAAGTCATCAGAAAAGTCTATAAAAAGCTTCTTGAAAGGATAAGGTGCCCTCGTTTGAAGTACAGATCTTAGCAATTTTGACCTCTCATCAGTAACTCCTGAACAATTTTAAAATAGTGTAAAGTAAAATTGTCAAGACATTATCATTTTAGTTTATACCAGCATTCTAAATGTATTTAATCTAGATGATGTAAGAACATGGTGTTCATAGTTAACACCAGTAAGAAAAATCCCTCTAGTTCAACAAAACTCTGTGGGGAATGAACAACGAAGAAATGTGAGATGCATTTGCCAACAATTACTTACAGGTGTTTTATGGTTAGGGTATGAAGTAAGTTTTATATTGCATCAATGTTTTATATTCTAATTACTCTATGTATGTTTTGTTAAGCGATTTCATGAAGTTTATATTTTTTATTTTTAACCACAATACCCCAGATCAAAAATTTTCACAATCTGTCATCAGTTTCTTCATCAGCCTGGATTGATTTCACCCTTATCACTGGCTGTAGCCTCACAAGATTTGGACAGTTATTGGCAAACAAAGCAAAATCAGTCTCTGACTTCATGGAGTTTATAGATGTCAGAAATATATAACATAAAAATAGTTGTAAGTTACTAAACAATTTGAAGTTTTCAAATTGATGCAATGGAAATTAAAAGAAAATATTAAATGAGAATAAAATTCACACTTGCGACCATATTTCCCCCCAAAATCATATCTAGGCAGTGTCAATCCAGGGCTCAAGTTTAACATATGCCTGACTTATCCTATGTGCTTTATAACACATGTAATCTCTGGGCATCATATGCAATGCCATAATTCTCAGTTTGGAAAACAGAATATCATGGGTGCTTATGGGAAATTAATTTGTCTACTATTTCCATTCTCTTCAAATTATAATCATATTCTTTCTTACTGAAAAAAACATCCGTGTACTATATTTTATCACATTTTTCACTTATCCTGTTAATATATCATAATTCTACGTTGAAAAATATAGTAATCCTAATCTTTGGGCATACTGATTTATTCTGCTATTCGTGTACGAATATACAGTTTTATTAGCTATAGACACATAAATTTTGTGGAAACAGAGACTGCAGTTTTCCTATTCATTAGTGTTACTTTCAGTCCTTTCTGGAGTATTTGATGAATTATATGTAATTCCGTTCCATGAATGTGTAGAAGAATAGAACATTTGTAAAAGGTCTATTTCTAAGGCCTAAGATTGTATGCCCACCAGAAGAAGAAAAGAATTGAGCAAAATGTTCATAAAAACATCTAGGACCACCTTAGTATAGTATTTGTACACTTAGATGTTGCTAAGGAGAACAATTTTTGGAGTTTCTTCACTCTCTTTCAAAGGAAAACTATATTGTCCATACTGGCAATGGGAACTCTTTAATTACATAGCAAATTCTCCTAAGGTCAAAGAGATCCTTGGAAATACCATCATATCTAAGCAAGTATATTTGTGCCTCATTAGTTTATGGAGAAATAAAGGAGAAGAAGAAACAACATCAAGGTAATACTTGTGTGTTTTATTAAATTTGTTATATTATATATGTGTGGTCATGTGAGTTTATGTGCTCCAGGTGTATGCAGGTGTCTGCAATGTGAGGAAGTATGGTATCCTCTGGGACTGGAGTAGCAGGCAGGTTTGTCTTGCCTAAAATGGGTTCTGGAAACCAAGCCTGGGTCCTCTGCAAGAACAGTAACCGGTATTAACTACTGAGCTCATTTCTCCAAGATAAGATTTTAGACTATTTTAATTATAACATTTCTCCCTTCTTTCCTTCCTCTAAACTGTCCTATAAACCCCTCCTTGCTGTCCTTCAGATTCATGTCCCACATTTTATCCAATTGTTATTGCATACATTATTTGTATTTGTACAAACATATATATTCTTAAATATATAACCTTTTGGGTTCACATCATGTTACTTGTATGTAGGTATTCAGTGCTGACCACTTAGCAACAATTGGTGTACCTTTCCTTTGGGAAGGCCACCTCTCCTGTTCATAGTTTTAGTTAATTGTCTGTAGTTCTTTCTGCAGTGTTGAGGCCTTTGAGTCTTTTCCCCATGAAATTTGGCATATTTGGGGTTCTTTTGGGGAAGGAGTCCTCCTTTTTTTCAGTTCATGTTATGTAGTCATGCTAGTGAGACTTCATTGGTATAACTTTTGGCATTACTGGGAGACAAAATCTCACAGCAAAGTCCCTGATCATCTGGCTCTTACAATATTTCTGCCCTCTCTTTCAAATATTCCCTGAACTTTAGGTGTGGAGTGTTTGTAGGTATATTCACTGGGACTGGGCACAAAATTTTTCGAATAACGATGGTCAAGATTTTAAAATTATTATTCATATTGACAAAAGTAAACAACCCCATTTACCACTTATCACAATGACTATTGGCGACTTCGTAATATTTTTAAAGAAAAGTTCATGGTGACAATTTATGAGAATGACAGATCATATTTTTCCTGAAATAGAGTGGTGACATTGGCAGAAATACTGTGGAGCTTACGGGAAATGTAGCTATATCTTGGTTGAAGAGTAATTTAAAAAAAAAAAAAAAAGTGTTTCCTTCGTACTTAGGTGTAATAACTCTAGAATAATCCTTAAACCTAGAAAACAAACCAGTCCCTTCAAAGCAAGATTCTTATAGCCTACTGTGAAGGTTTGGATGAGAATGTCCCTCCTGTGGCTCATTTATTGAGTGCTTGGTTGCCAAATGTTGTAACAGTTGAGAAGGATTAGAAGGTGTGGCCTTGTTGAAGGAGATAGGCAATTTGGGGTAGTGTTTGAGCTTTCAAAACTCCACACTACTGCTACTCAGTCCTTTCTGCCTCTTGTTTGTTGTCTCAAGATGTGAGCTCTCAGCTACTGCTCCAGCGTAATACCTGTCTGCCTTCTGCCGTATTACTTGCATGTTTGTCACAGATAGACGCTCTGAAATGGTATATTCCCAATAAACTCTTTCTGCTGCAAATTCCCTGGGTTGTAGTATCTTCACCACAATAGAAAAGTAACTAAGACAGTAACATATATAATTCAACAGGGATGAACGCTTTAAAAATAATCTTATTTCTGTGCTACACACACAGTAGTATAAATAGTTGCAAATGGCCCTTGTTTTTTGTTTTGAGTTGTGAGCATAATCGTTTAAGTATTATAAAATATTATGTCACAGGATTATGTTATGCTGTATTTCTAGAAAGAACTATTTTGGTTGGGACAATATAATCACAGGGGCATGCACAAAGCTTAATTTTTTTTCCTGGCTTTTGTCAGAAGGAGAAATTGAAGATATTTGAAGCAATGAAACAATTTCATGGGTGAGGCTACATGTAACAGCAGGGATTAGTCCTCAAAAGTTGATTGTAGTTGATAGCCATGGGAAACATTGAAAGGACACTTACTTACATGCACATATCTTTATGCTCATAGAGACATAAATATTTACAAACACAAATTAATTCAAAATAAGATAATTCTCAGTTTGAGCAACATAACTAGGAAGTTTTTTTAGAGGTCATGGAAAAAAACCTTGCATTTTATATCATTCCTGTAAATTAAAGATAGATATACTTAATTTTAATTTAAATATAAATAAAATGGATATAAATATATATATATAATTAATGTTTCTATTAATAAAATATAATTAAATATCCACATAAATATAGAAAATACTTTGAGATGCAGGTATTATTTGTGGTCTTTAATCTTGACTTTTCTTTCTTCTATTATTTGTTTCCACAGTTTATTCAATAGAAGTATAACAATGCTTTTTATTAATCTTTTCAGGTAACCATTATCACACAATAATTTAGTCCCAGTAGTCCAATGCCTGCCAGAACTCTCACTATTTTAATAAATATTTAGTTAAGTCAAAAATGTAATTCTAGTTTTTTCTTCTAAATATTATATTGTACCCTCATGCATGTGTGTGTGTGTGTGTGTGTGTGTGTGTGTGTGTCTGTGACTGTGTCTGTGTGTGTCGGTATGTGTGTATACATACATTATTGGCTAGATTTCACTTTTTCAGGAAAATTTATCAGGTTTTGGTTTGTTTGCTTTTTAATCTCTGTATGTGTCTGTGTTTTTGTTGTTTACTGACCTTGAGAATATTATGTATTCTAATTCCATCCAAGAAAAAAAAGACTGCAAGTCTCAGGTCTCATGATGAGGTCCTTGATGCATTTGGAGTCGAGTTTTGTTTATGGTAAGAAATAATACTTTATTATGATTGTTGTTTGACTTGGTTAAATTACCCTTCAATGAATCCTCTTCCCTCTATGTTTCTGTACATATAAAATTTACATTAGGGATTTTAAAATATCACTTAAGGTTTCATGTGTTTGTGAGATTCAAGGAAGACTATTTCTTCATTAGCCTGGTATCATTGAACTATTTTCTAAAGAAGAAGCATTCTTCTATACAGTCATATAAAAGCTGAAAGTGACATTTGTCCCCATAAAGTGGTTACAGCAATCCATGATCACTGAAAGCCACATGTACCCAAGCTTAGTTAGTAATTTTTACTTGTTGCTTTACGAATGAAATGTGAAGAGAATATTTTTAAATGCCTGGTATTTCAGGATATCCCTCAGAATCACTTACTTTCATAATATAAATTTTATTATTAAAAGATATATTTTAATTATCATGCTTATTAATAAATAATAGCTTAACCAATTTCTTGAAAATGCCAATTAAAATTGTATTGCATGTGAATAATTATTAATATATTAAAAATTATAAAATTATATACTCAGATTTAATTGACCCAACATTTAGGGATAATTTTGAAGTCAGATTTTATTTTCACAATTATTATATTATCATTATACAATCTAAAAATGCATCACATATGAAATACTACTAATTTTTTTTATATTGGAAAAAAAAGTATTATTGAGACAAAGCAGTTAAAAAAATCTTCCTTCTCTCTTCTCTACTTTCAAATAGAATTCAATTTAATCTCACTGAACAGATTGGCAGAAAACATTAAGCAGACACATTCCTAAGAATATGCAGTTCAAACCATGCTTTTTAGTGTGATAATTACAACTGGGTATATCAATAGAATGGTTAGCTTGAGGCTGGAAAAAATAACCAGACTCCTTCTCAGCCAGCTTACTAATAACATTGTTATTTGATTCTCTTTCCTGTAGTAGCTTCACTAAAAACAAACAATATTATTTGTCTCATAATGTCTTTAATGTTGAAGCCTACATTTTCCACTAGAAAAAAAATTCCTAATTTAATAAAAAAAATGACTGTAGGAAAATGTAAAAACTTGATAAGAGAAGCAAAGACTTGAGTTCTCATTTACCATGAACATTCCTTGTTTTCCCTCTCTGTTCTTGATCCAGTTGGGATCTCCCGCTCCCCCAAGTTCTCTTTCCCTCGACCCTCGCCCTTCATTACCCCCACTCACGTCCAGACTGTTCATGTAGTTCTCATCCATTTCTCCGTCATTGGGCAATCCCCGTGTCTTTCTTGGGGTCCTGATTTCCAGGTAGCCTCCCTGGTGTTGTGAGTAGCCGTCCAGTCATTCTTGTTCCACAACTAGTATCCTCCTATGAGTGGGTACATACCATGTTTGTCTTTCTGAGTCTGGGTTACCTCACTCAGGAGGATTTTTTCTAGATCCATCCATTTGCCTGCAAACCTCATGATGTTATTGTTTTTCTCTGCTGAGTAGTATTCCATTGTGTATATGTACCACATTTTATTTATCCATTCTTCAGTTGAAGGGCATCTAGGTTGTTTCCAGGTTCTGGCTATTACAAATAATGCTGATATGAACATAGCTGAGCAAGTGCCCTTGTGGTATGATTGAGCATTCCTTGGGTATATGCCCAAGAGTGGTATAGCTGGATCTTGGGGGAGATTGATTCCCAGTTTTCTAAGAAAGCACCATACTGATTTCCAAAGTGGTTGTACAAGCTTGCATTCCCACCAGCAGTGGAGGAGAGTTCCCCTAGCTCCACATCCTCTCCAGCACAAGGTGTCTTCAGTGTTTTTGATCTTAGCCATTCTGACTGGCGTAAGGTGGTATCTCAGAGTTGTTTTGATTTTCATTTCCCTGATAATTAGGGATGTTGAGCAATTCCTTAAATGTCTTTCAGCCATTTGTGTTTCCTCTGCTGAGAATTCTCTGTTTAGTTCTATAGCCCATTTCTTAATTGGACTGTTGGGCATTTTGATGTCTAATTTCTTGTGTTCCTTATATATTCTGGATATCAGTCCTCTGTCAGATGTGGGGTTGGTGAAGACCTTTTCCCATTCTGTGGGCTGTCGCTTTGCCTTGTTGACCGTATATTTTGCTCTACAAAAGCTTTTCAGTTTCAAGAGGTCCCATTGATTGATTGTTTCTCTCAGTGTCTGAGCTACTGGTGTTATATTTAGGAAGTGATCTCCAATGCCAATGCATTCAAGAGTATTTCCTACTTTCTCTTCTAGCAGGTTCAGAGTAGCTGGATTTATGTTGAGGTCTTTGATCCAAATAGCCAAACAAATGGAAACACATGAAAAATGAACCAATGGCTGAGGGGCCCCCAACTGGATCAGGCCCTCTGAATAGGTGAAACATTTGATTGGCTTGATCTGTTTGGGAGGCATCCAGGCAGTGGGACCAGGTCCTGTGCTCAGTGCATGAATTGGCTGCTTGAAACCTGGGACTTAGCAGAGATGCTTGGTTCAGCCTGGGAGGAGGGGACTAGACCTGCATGGACTGAGTCCACCAGGTTGATCTCAATCCTCGGGGGAGTCTTTGCCCTGGAGGAGATGGGAATGGGGGATGGGCTAGGGGGAAGGGGAGCGGGCAGGAGGGGGGAGAACAAGGGAATCCGTGGCTGATATGTAAAATTAAATTATATTGCAAAATAAAATAAAATAAATTCAAAAAAGACTTGAGTTCATGTTCTTTGGAAGTATCAAAATATTTCTTTTATAAATACCTACTTTTATTAGTAATTGACATATTACCATTGTTCCTAAATGCCAGTCAATATATGTGATAAATAGACCATATCAAAGAAGTTGGTGTAACCACTACATTCTCAAACTACCTTCTCAGTTTATAATTCTGTCGCATTGAGAGCTCTCAGTCATCCTTATGCCTTCTTTAAAGTACATTCCTAATTGTTGGACAAGATATTTATGCATGTTGATCACTATAACTTATCATCCTCTCTCTTTGTCCACCCCCAAAAACTTTCTCAAGTTCAAAACCTTATATTATTAGACACAGAATTACTCTGTGTTTAAGAATATTCCTAAATCAGTCACTACTTGAATGAATAAAGGTTTTGGATTCACCTCATTTCATGATTTAGATGTTCTGAGAGACGGTGCAGCATAAAATAACAAAGCAAAAGTTTTAAGAATAGAGAATAACTCATTGTTAATTGTCTACTGAAATGCTGGAGACGTTTTACGACTATTTCTGGAACACCATTTAGTGTGCAAGAGAATAAACTGTCAAACTATAAATGAATTATTCTACTCTCTTAAATTGACAAAATTGTCAAACATTTTACTTATACATATTAATCTGAGCTCCAGAAATAAATGAAGATAACTATTAAAAGACAGACGTTCATAAAGGTCAATATTCTTGAAGTTTGCATCAATTCGTGGGCAGAGTTTCAGTGAACGTGAATAATAACACTTCTATTACTTTAGCATATGTATAGGTATGATTCTGAGACTAAGAAATATACCTTACTGGATATTTATAGCACTTTATAAAATTTGTTAAAACATATGACTTAGTTTAGCACAAAATAGTTTTTCTTTCTTTAATATATACAAATCTGAAGAATTCCATGTATTTTATCATACAACTTGTTTTGTAATCAATAGCAATTCTTAACTTTTCTTTTGTTTTAATAAAGTATAATGAAATTTATTTTTATTTTGTGTTTTATCTACTTAGGTAATATTCTTGAGTCCTGATATCTATGAAATTCCTGAGTCTAAATGTTATAATTGTGCTTCAAAGTAAAAAACCACAAATATTGAGTGGAATTAGAATTGACTTTATATTGTTAACTTGAATGAACTTATACATGAACTTCACTGCTTATTTTTTGCTTTTTGTATGGTAAAGAGCAAAGGGAATGGAAGAAAAGCATTTTAATTCTCTGGAGAAATTATAAACTGGATAATTCTCAAAAGCAGAAAATTAAGCAAAAGTAGTAGGATGCAAGAGATATAGTGCTGTCACTTAGATGAACTTCCTTTCTGAAATGTGTGTTTAATTATGACAACATTGTAGTGAAGTGGAAGTATAAACACCCTATGGGGGAAGAAAGGAAATTGAAACAGGTAAGGGAGACAATCTCTCCTGGAGACCTGTGCAAAAGCGGTGTTAAAGTCACTGTTAATATACTAATTTATGTCCTTACATAAGTATTTCTTATCAATTCATTTTCCTGTAAATAAACAAAATGTTGGGGATAGGGGGCAGTTTGACACCTTAATTAGGTGCTCACTTAGTCAGCTGGGAGGCGTTCCCTTGCACTGCCTTTCCTAACGTCACACTTTTAGGCCCAATTAAACCTCCTTTAGAGGGGTCACTCATGGCCTATTTGTAGACCTGTGGGTTGAGCTGGCAATACAAAGAAATAATCAGCACATAACACAGCAGCATCCGTGGTGCAGACCGTGGTGTAAGTGACAGTCGCAGTGACACATGGGCAGGTAGCAGAACGAACTGCAAAAAATGGCAAACTCTAAGCTGCTTGACAGCTGTGGAAGAAGCAGCTGAACTGTTCAAGAGAATGGCCAGCGTGGGAAAGACAGTGCAAGACAGGTGGCAAGAGAGGGCAGAGAGTTGAGGCTGGAGATTCATAGGTACAGGAAAAGAGAAACTGCAGGTTATGACTGCTGGGAGGGCTCATGGTGCCCAAACTTTAGCACCAAGGACTTCATGCACCTAAAGACTCAAGCTGTCACATTGACAACTATAATATGCCAAGGAATCTGGGTACTTAGGTCTGTCCAGAAGCTACAAGTCTAGCTACAGCCAAGGGTAGGAGAACTCCCACGTTTTAGGCCTGCATGAATATTGAAACACTTGGAAAGCCAGAAACCCTGCTACCTAAGACAATTGACAAAACACTGTATGATAAGAAAACTGGCCACAACCAAGAACTTTTGCCTTCCAGTTTCCATCTGATGGGGGGAAAGGCCTCCAGTCTGCTGATGAAGTACAAGATAAGGGTGGACAGATTTGACAGGAGGCTTCAACTTATTATGGGATATTATTTTTGCATCTGTGAATGTTCTATTTAGAATAATACAAAATAAGTTTTATTTTCTTGCTGTCTTCAGTAGACATATGCAAGGGTTTTCCAACAGCATACTTAGCTATTCAGAGCATAACTTTCATTTCTGATATCATGACAAGTTCTTGAGCTTCCCCAAATCTCCTTGTTTTTACAGTTTATTGAAGAACTCCCAAAATTCAATGCAAACACTTATGTTGATATTGTCCAAAGAAAAAGCCTATAGAGAAGACCAGGTAAAATTCTCAACACATCTCTTCTTTGGAGTCATGTACATCATTGTTCTCACAGTATAATGTATGGTGTCATCTTATATCATTATAAAATATATAATTATGATATAATGTATGATACCACCATGAAGTGCGGGACAGCCAAAAACACTCCCTTGAACAGTTATGCCTTGTAACACAAATTGCTAAACAGTCTTTCTTATTAATTAAAAACCAGGAGCCAGATATTGGAGTAAAAACATGAGAGATCAGAGGAATAGGAAAAGCCACCGACAACCTCACCTCACCGATGAAACCTTAGTCTCCAAAGAGACCTACTTCCTGTATACCCACATCTATATGCCTTTCTGGTCTGCCATCTCATTTCTGCTCTCCACCCAGCTACATAACTTTCTGTCTGTCTGTACAGATCTCCAGACCTTTTTGGTTAACTAGTGTTGGAATTTAAGGCATGTGCCACCATGCCTGGCTGTGTTCCGAGTTGTGGCCTTGAACTCACAGAGATCCAGACAGCTCTCTGCCATCTGAGTGATAGGATTAAAGGCTTGTGCTACCATTGTCTGACCTCTATGTTTACTGTAGTGGCTGGCTTTTTTCTCTGATCCTCAGATAATCCTTATTGGGGTACACAAAGAAAATATCACCACAATGCCTAGAACTGTAATCCTAGCCCCGTCATATGAGCCCCATTGGATAGCCCAGATGGATCATCCCAGTACTTGTCAAGATCTCATCAGAAGAACAAAAAGTCCAAATTCTTAGAGATTCCCCTATCCTGGCACAGAAACTATCTCCAACTGAGAACTACTTGCAAATAAAAATTTAGTTTTCTTCAAGAGAGTTTCACAAGGGAAACAAACTACTCTTAAGGATACTCCTCTTATGCTGCATGCCCAGCAGTAGATGGCCACCAGGACATAATCTCAATGGCATCTTTGGAGGTTCCGCTATATGTCCCTTGAATATGTACTATGGATTCCTGTTTAGTGTTCTTATGGCATTCCAGAGTGTGGGTGGAATAGGTCTCTGTTTCTTGTGTCTTTCTTAGGTTCTTCCCCTTCTGTTTGCTTTGTCCTATTCTAGTGTGTTTGCTTTTGTTTTATTTTATGATATCGTATTAAATTATACTACATTATATTATATTATAATATTATTTTATAATCCCCCAGAAGCCTGTTTGTATTCTAATAGAGGACAGAAAGAGGATGGATCTGTATGGAAAGGAATTGGAAGTAGTAGGGACTGGGGAAACTATATTCAGGATGTATTATGTGAGAATTTTTTTTCAATAAAAGGAAAACAATTTAAAAAGACAGCAGGAAAATAAAAAAAATTGTAATAACTGATAACCTGAAATAACTATGTTTGGTATTTAATATATTATATAACATTTTTAATTAAGGTTGTGTATTCATGGTAATAAAACTAACTTATTTTGATTCCAAATAAAGATAAAAAAATTCATCTTACATTTGATTTTTGCTGTGGTTCTAACTGGGTAATTTTGTCCCCCTAAACTTGACAAGATACATTTGATATTTAGGAGACTACCACTAAATATAAATAGAAAGCAAATAACTACCTCTTTTCTTTCACATATTTTATACAATAAGAAATTGGTTTAGTCGGATTATGCAAGATAGACTCACTGAAAATATGCTAAATATATTGAATTGAGATGTTAGAATTTCTTTCTCCTGAGTGCTCAAAAATACATGAAAAATGTAAAGGGCTTGAAAGATATCTGCTAAGTCCCTACAGATGAAAAGCAGACTGAATACCTCTGAGGGACTCTTCCATGATCTTTTTCCTGGAGAGTCTGTGATCTTTTAGAAAAACTGATGCGTAGAGAGGGAGTGGCAGAGAACAGACACATTGAAATTAAGCTAGCAGATTTCAACAGGCGATTTAACACAGTGCTGATAAATTCTTGTCAGCATTTGTAATTCTTCAGGGATTGTACAAGAAAGAGCCTTTGTATGTTTCTGAGGGCTTCTGGCACAATACAAATCAATCTCCTTGGGACACAAGGTAAAAAGGATACTAAGTCCAAGGACTTTGATCCCAAATCTTCCTCCAGAGGAAAAGAATAGAAGAGACTATCCTTTTGTAAATGTCCCATCAAGCAGAATAAAGAATAAAAATGAATCAAAACTAACTCTATTTTTGTTGATTATATTTATGTCAGTAAGTGTATTAACAAGTAAAAATGTGTCTTCTTGACTTTTATTAATATTTCTGGATATTTCCACTAATTTGGAATATTACACTGTACATATATACTATAAAATACACTAAGCATACTTATTTAAAATTATAATTATTGTGTCAGTTATAATATACATTAAACAAATATAAAACCCTGAGATTGTAAAGTACCTTTGGATACCTCATCAAAATTGAAAATTGGACCTGTACAGATTGGCTTGGCAGTTAACACTTTTAAAGAGAATCAGAATTTGGATCCTGAGTTTCTAACTCCCACATCAGATGGTTTGCAGCCACCTGGGATGTGAATTCTCTTTCTTGATTTCTTAAACAGCAATATATGTGTGGCACACACAAAGACACACTCATATAGACAAAAACAAAAATTAAATAGAAATTTTTACAGGCTTCTACTGTGTTGCTCTTGCCTTCAACTACTTAACAATCAAAAGCCATTTCATACTATAAACTGGTTAAGGAGATCAAAAGGATGCTAGTATTAAAAAGTATATTTTCAACAAATAATATAAATAAAATTCAAAAGAAGATATAAAGTAGGAATATATTGTGACTTACCAATATTATAACACCACTACTTTATAATAAAAGTTAATCCCTTTCAAACAAAATAATCATGTTTTACCTCCTATTGGCAATTTAGCTATTTCTAAGAACTTATGCCATCTGCATTATTGAGTTTTATCCTGCATTCACTCAGTAATACATGACTAGCTCTTTGAATCTATGAAGAAAACAGGAGTTCCTTAACATGCCACTTACTTTATACAGCTGTGAATTTTTGGCCTCACCAAAATCAATCCAAAAGGTATGACCATCTCTTCTATGTTTACAGGATGATGCAGACCTAGTAAAATGTTAGTCTAAAATCTACAGTCTTGCTCCAATAATTTACTGTTTGTTACTAACAGTGGCTGACTATAAGCCAATGACCTCAACTTTCTCCTAGCATTTACTGCAGAAAACTTGCAATTAAACTTTCTTTCTCTGTCTGTTTGAGATTAGAATGTCTTGCAGCCAGCAATGCCATCATGAAGGATCCGGAATCTATTGGTCAACAAGAGGGCCACATACATCCTTTAGTCTCTCTGAAGGCATAGCAGTTTACCTTCAATAAAGTGCATCAGCAAACACGGATGGACTAATCACATCGACCAATTCCTGCCTCCTATCTTTTGTTTTTTCAGCAAACTCAGCTTATACAGCTGTCTCCTCTACTACAGGCATCCATCTTGTCACCTTTAATTGAGGGAACAGGGGGTGGATTGCAGGGGGAGGCTGGAGAGAGCGGGAGAAGGGATGAGAGGGGAATCTGTGGTTGCTATGTAAAATGAAAAAAAAATTTAATAAAGAAAAGAAATAAAAAATAATGGTTTTCTCTACTTTCTTTACCACAATGCATGGACGATAAATACAAACTAAAGCCGGGTGGTGGTGGTACACGCCTTTAATCCCAGCACTCGGGAGGCAGAGGCAGGCGGATCTCTGTGAGTTCGAGGCCAGCCTGGGCTACCAAGTGAGTTCCAGGAATGGCGCAAAGCTACACAGAGAAACCCTGTCTCGAAAAACCAAAAAAAAAAAAAAAATAAAATAAAAAAAAATAAAAAAAAATAAAAAATAAATAAATAAATAAATACAAACTAAACTGGATAGAAAGTTTAGTATCACTCCTACAACTAATGGTTTTATACTACTTAGTTATGACTATGAGGAGCTAAGTGAATGGAATTGTGGGAATGCAGTGCTGCAGAAGAGGGTTGAGGCAGGTTTTCATGTTGGATCTATAAAAGAGATGATAAATGAGTCATCACACTAAGTGGGATGAAACCCATATTATGTAGTTAGAATATGCTTATTTCAGTCTCTTGACACTAGCGTTCCTCGGGTGTTGAGACAGGAACTTTTAAAGTACTTGTGATAGGTGAGCCAAAGGAGTGGTTTTACTAGGAATGGCAGATGACCACATGCCTTGTGACTGTCACAGGGAGTGCAATAACCTTAAGGAGTTATGGAGTGAGCAGAGAATGGCATTCCCTCTTAGTCTTTGAAAGACTATTTTATCAAAACGGGTTTGGAAACTCCTGAAGGAAAGAAGTGAAGAGGTGATAAGTCATTTTACCTGCAAATCGGTTCATCCTAATGGGCAAAATTAGTGAAGGGAGAAGAAATATCAAAGTACCAACCACTCTAAGGTTAATTAGGCTTTCTGAATGCACAGATGGCAGTGGTTCACACAAATTTTAAAGATATAGCACTCTCAATGATCTGATCACTGGGGCAAGCCAGTTCAGTTCAGGCACCCTCTCCATTATTTCTAGTAGTCCAAGCTGCGGTCAACCTTATGGATTCCTGGCAACTTCTCTAACACCAGGTTTCTATCCCCATGATATCTCCCTCCATTATGGTATCTCTCTCATTGCTTTCCCACTCCATCCCTGTTCCAGCTCAACTATCCCATTCCCTTATGTTCTCATCCCCCATCCCCTGCCCTCCATTGCCCACCCCTCACCCCCAGTTTACTCATGGGAGATCTCATCTATTCCCCCTTCCCAGGGCAATCCATGCATCCCTCTTTGGGTCTTCCTTGTTAGCTAGCTTCTCTGGAGTTGTGGGTATTGTCTGGTTATCCTTTGCTTCACTTCTAGTACCTACTTATGAGTGGGTACATACCATGTTTGTCCTTCTGAGTCTGGGTCACCTCACTTAGTATGATTTTTGTTTCTAGTTCCATTAATTTGCCTGCAAATTTCATGATATTATTGTTTTTCTCTGCTGAGTAGTACTCCACTGTGTTTTTGTACCACATTTTCTTAATCCATTCTTCAGTTGAGGGGCATCTAGGTTGTTTCCAGGTTCTGGTTATTATGAATAATGCTGCTATGAACATAGATGAGCATGTGTCCCTGTGGTATGATTGAGCATTCCTTGGGTATATGCCCAGAGTGGTATAGCTGGGTCTTGAGGAAAATTCATCACAGAGATTTTCTCCAATGACTGATGGAGGCAGATGCAAAGATCCACAACCAAACACCAGGCAGAGCTCCATCAGTCCAGTCAGAGAAAGAGAGAGAGGAGGGATTCTATGAGGAAGTGCATCAGGATCATGATGGGGAAACCTGCGGCGATGACCAAACCATACTAGTGGGAATTCATGAAAGTTGGATCAATGGCTATGGAACCTGCATGGGACTGGACTATGCCCTCTGCATGGCAAGACAGTTGTGTAGCTTGATTTGCTTGGGGGAGGAGGTGGCTGGTGGTAGAATCAGAATCCATCCCTGGTGCATGAGGGGGTTTTTTTGGAGCCCGCTACCTATGATGGGACACCTCGTGCAGCCTTGAGCCAGGGGGAAGGGCTTGGACTTGCCTCTACTAGATGTGCCTCCCCACAGGAGGTCTTGCCTTCTTGTTGGGGAGAGTAGAGGGTGGGTTGGGAGGAGGCTGGGAGGGTGGGAGGAGAAAAGAGGGGGATCTTTGATTGGTGTGTAAAATGAATGAAAAAAATCTTAATGAAAAATAAATAAATAAATAAAGATATATTGCTTTAACTCCTTGAATCATCACATAGATATTAGGCATGGGAAAAGTGTCCTTAAGATATCTCTGGCCTTTATAAGTAAAATGTTGGTTACTTCATTTCCGGAAACATAGAAAACTTGGATCTTGATGGACAAAAATGTACTAATTTTGCATATCCTATGTTTAGAAATCTGTGAGTTATCCAAATGGAAATATCAAAATCTCAGTAAAAATATCTTGGCTTGATCTCTTCTTACAAAAAACGTGTGGATGGTATTTATGAGCACGACATCTTTCTCAAGCGATAATATAAATGAAGGTTGACCTAAGATTTAAGGATGTGCATGATTATAGAGATGTTAGGGGAGACTAAGCATTCTCAGCAGGAGAAGAGAGAGATACTTGAACAGGAATGTGCAAAGCACTGGGGGCCCAGTATGATGAATATTGTCAAATACTAACAACCCTTCAGATACAACAAGATTTTTTTAAGGCAGTAGATTTGATTAAAGTATCTGTGCATGATGACTTAATAAGTGACATTTCACTGGAGTTTTAAAACTTCACCAGACAAAATGATTTTGATGTCTGTGGAATGATGGAGCAGTCATTCTCAGCAACTATAACCTGGAAACATCACAATAGAGGTATCTAGAAATACTGGTTAGTTGTTACTTTTATAACTTATGCTTAGAAAACAAGAACTAACATGTTAGTAAAGCCATGGAACTGGGCATTACAGGGATAACTTAGCAACTATTGTGGAAGTGATCACAAAGCTGAAGAGAAGGGAAATCCATCATGTTAGTAACTAAGGATCCCCTCATTTGAAACATACTTGCAACGTTTCTGTATTAATGTAGAATACTTATTTATCCCCACTAATTCGTTTTTCCATTTTTATATTTTATTACTCCTCTTATTTTTGAGATTATTCAACAAGAGGAAAACCATACCCAGTGTTGGAAACCTAGACAACAACTGAAGGCTTGTGATGTCCTGAATCCTAGAATAGAGTATACAACTACCTTTTTATTAAGCCAGCCTAATCACTAATTCATTTTTATAACTACGTTTTGTTTCTAAAAAGTTTTGTTAATTTTAACTTTTCAGGGTGATGTTATTTTTCAGCTCAAATACTTATTTATGGTTGAGACAAAAGTAACTCCTTATATATCACTCCCACTCTCAAACATTCACAAGTGTGCACTTTTTAAAAATGAAATATTTCAAGTTCTCACTTCTGCTTAGAACATTAACTGTTACAATAATGATCTTGCTTTGGAATTAGCTTCTGACTGTTCTATAAATCTGAATTCCCCTAAACTCACCATAGCTTGTTACTGTGGTGATTAACTTTACATGTCAAATTTAGTGGGTTGATGATTGTATATAGCTTGTTCTGAGTATCTGTGGGGGCTTTTTCAGAAGTTGTTAAAAATGAATAAGTAGAATATATGAAGAAAATCCTTCTTACCAATCTAGCACATACCAAATAATAAAAGGACAGAAGGAGGGTGAATTGACTCTGTTTAGTTGGGTCATCCATCTTCTCCTGTTCTTGGGTTAAGCTTCTGGTCCTTGGGTTGTTAGATTCAGAATGAATTACACTCTTAGCTATTCCACTTCCTGGCTGATACAGAACAAACTAGTGTGGCTTTGCCTCCAGGGTTGTGTAAGCCTCATCTTATCTATCTTTCTATCCATCTATTTACTATCTCATTTCCATTCCATTTCTCTAGAGACCCTTGACAAACAGAATATCCTATCTAGTCACATTATGTCAATGTTAATATAACAAACCACCACAAGTCATTATATTTAGTACACATACTGAGGTCTACTTGTACCCCATCCATTCACCTAGCCATCTGATGGTCTTATGTAATTATATTTAATCAAGATTTTTAAATTCAGAGAATCTAATTTCAATCAATTTGACTCTGATTTGTTGTCTTACAGGTATTAACTTGTTCTCTATTCCATAATGACTAGATTTTTTTCTTATTGTAACACTTTTCATATTTCATACTGCTAAACAACTAAACAATACCAACTTCAAGGCAGGATGCATTCTGTGAACTCAATAACTTTGTCTATATTCTCAACAAGTGTTAGGTGATTTATCAATATTCACTTGATCCATCTGGTATTCTTAAATATTTTGTAGAATTTTAGTTTAAAATATTTTGCATTCATTTATTATAATCATGTCAAACTGGTCTCTCATTTAAAATTATTGGTACATTGTATTGTTATTGCTCAGTTTGTGACTATTTCAATTAACCTTTAACCATATTTCTCATTTCTTGAAACATACCAATTCATTTGTTAACAGTGCAATTTATCTACAAGTCTCTAATTCATTTAAGGGAAGCTCACATTAAATAGCTTTATTCAGTAATGAAAATCAACTGATAATAAAATTAGAATTCAAATATATAATACACTTTAGTATTTGGCATCTATTTTTCTTAACATGAAAAGTATTATGTGATGATTTTGTAGACTGTCATGGAAATTAATTGGACTTTATGTCAATTAGTATTGCCAGAGACATGAAATTAAATACTTGTAGGTTCAGTTTCTGAATAATATGTTTATGAGGAGTACTGGTTGAGGATCTTAAGGAACAAACTAGTAAATAAATCATAATCCTTTGTGGTTTAAGTTAAGGCCCTCACCAAGCCACTGATAGAGGAAGGAGATGTAAGGAAGAGGTAACATGGTGTTTGTGGCAAGCATTAATGTGGTTCTAATGTGTACACTGTGAATGCATGTGTGGATATTGTATCCCCCAGGGAAACTCCCATTGAGAAGTGGAGCCCAATGCATGGGGTTTAGCCAGAGGTTAGGGAATAGATCCAACACTATGGTCATGATAGTGGGCTTATTATTTCAGGAAAGTTTTCATATGAAAGTATTTTATTCTTTTTATTTTATTTTGTTTTGAGACAGGGTTTCTCTGTGTAGTTTTGGTGCCTATCCTGGATCTCACTCTGTAGACCAGGCTGGCCTTGAACTCACAGAGATCCGCCTGGCTTTGCCTCCCTAGTGCTGGGATTAAAAGCATGTGTCACCACTGTCTGGCATGAAAGTATTTTATTCTTATTGCCTTCATTTTGTACTTCTTCGATACATGACCTTATATGACTGAACTTAGCTAATGCTCTTTTCAGTCTACTTTGATAACATTTGTCTAGAGACTTTTGGCTAAGAGACCATCACATGAAGCCATATTAAATGATCTGGTAATGTATGAAATCTCCGTAGGCCATGAGTTTGTGTGTTTCTTTTTCTCTAGATCCACAAGCCTATAAATTACTTTTTGCATAAAACATTTTTCTGTCTATGGCATTCTGTTACAGCAGCCAAAAATGAACTGAGACACACACTTAGGGCTTGTACATAATCTAAATATTTAAAGGTGGATGTAAGTGCATTCATTTTTGGGACTTTTCTTATTTTTCTAATTAAAAGCATCTTTAAATTAATCCTCTAAACTTAGAAAGTTAAGAATAATGGCATTCCATGTGACATTTAGAAAAATGGAAACCTTGAGTAATGCATAAATCCCATTAAATGTATATATTTTCTCAAATGTTAGTTTATTATGGTAAAAGTCATTTAAAAACCCTTCTATAATTTTAAAATATATGATATTGTTACCTAAGGTCAGCAATAATTTACTCTTATGTGAAATATCACACCTAGACCTCTTACTCTTAATTATAATTTAGTTTCTACTGATTATTCTTTCATATATATATATATATATATATATATATATATATATGCATTATGTATGTGTGTATTAATGCCTCAAACATGAATATATGTCAGGGATATTAGTATCTATGCTTTTGTAAAAAAGATTTTATTTTTCTATTATTTTAAGTAAGTGTGTGTGTGTGTGTGTGTGTGTGTGTATTTACAGCATGTATTTGAAGGTCCATAGAAACCATCAGGGGACCTCAGATCCTTTGGAGCTGGCTTGCAGATGGTAGTAAACCATATAATGTGGATGCTAGGAGCCAGTTCCCTGAACAAGCCCTTAACCTTTACCTGGTAAGCCAGCTCCCCATTGCCCTGTATGATTCTATAAATCACTTATGTGATTTGTATTCTAAATTCATCATAATAACAAATTAATTCACACTTTTAAAAAAATTTTATTTCATAATTAACTTAATTTCACATACCAGCCACGGATTCCCCCATCCTCCCTCCTCCCACCTCCCAGCCCTCCCCCCCTCCAACCCACCCCCCATTCCTACCTCCTCCAAGGCAAGGTCTAGCCTGGGGAGTCAGCCCAGCCTGGTAGATTCAGCCGAGGCAGGTCCAGTCCCCTCCTCCCTACATCAAGACTGAGCAAAGTGTCCCAGTATAGGCCCCAGGCTCCAAAAAGCCAGCCCTTGCACTAAGGACAGGTCCCGGACCCACTGCCTGGAGACCTCCCAAAGAGTTCAAGCTAATAAACTGTCTCACTTATCCAGAGGACCTGGTCCAGTTCCATGGGGGCTCCTCAGCCATTGGTTCACAGTTCATGCATTTCCACTAGTTTGGCTATTTGTCCCTGTGCTTTTTCCAATCATCGTCTCAATATCTCTTGTTCATACAATCCCTCCTCTCTCTCTCATTTGGATTCCTGGAGCTCCACCTGGGGCTCAGCTATGGATCTCTGCATCTGCTTCCATCAGACACTGGATGAGAGTTCTATCATGATAGCCAGGGTGTTCAGCCATCCAATCACCACAGCAGGTCAGCTCAAGCACTCGCCTGACCATTGTCATTAGTCTATAGTGGAGGCATCTTTGTGGATTTCTGGGGATCTCTCTAGCACTCTGCTTCTTCCTATTCCTCTGGGGTCTTCATTTATCATGGTATCTCCCTCCCCGTTCTCCCACTATGCTTCTGATCCAGCTGGAACCTCCTATTCCCCTAAGCTTTCTTTTCTCCAACCCTTGCCCTCCATTACCCCACCCCACCCCCAGTTTGCTCATCTAGATCTCATCCATTTCTCTGTTGTTGGGCAATCCCTGTGTCTTTCTTAGGGTCCTCTTTACTAGGTAGCCTCCTTGGAGTTGTGAGTTGCAGTCTGGTTATTCCTTTGCTTTACATCTAGTATCCACTTATGAGTGAGTACATACCATGTTTGTCTTTCTGAGTCTGGGTTGCCTCACTCAAGATGATTTTTTTCTGGTTCCATCCATTTGCCTGCAAACCTCATGATGTCATTGTTTTTCTCTGCTGAGTAGTACTCCATTGCATATATGTACCACATTTTATTTATCCATTCTTCAGTTGAAGGGCAGCTAGGTTGTTTCCAGGTTCTGGATATTACAAATAATGCTGCTATGACCATAGTTGAGCATGTGTCCTTGTGGTATGATTGAGCATTCCTTGGGTATATATCCAAGAGTGGTATAGCTGGGTCTTGAGGGAGGTTGATTCCCAATTTTCAAAGAAAGCGCATATTGATTTTCAAAGTGGCTGTACAAGTTTGCATTCCCACCAACAGTGGAGGAGTGTTCCCCTTGCTCCACATCCTCTCCAACATAGGCTGTCATCAGTGTTTTTGATCTTAGCCATTCTGACAGGTATAAGATGGTATCTCAGAGTCATTTTGATTTGTATCTCCCTGATGACAAAGGATGTTGAGCAATTACTTAAAGGTATTTCAGCCATTTGAGCTTCTTCTGTTGAGAATTCTCCTTGTAGCTCTATAGCCCATTTTTGAATTGGTCAGTTAGGTATTTTGATGTCTAATTTCTTGAGTTCTTTATATGTTCTGGATATCAGCCCTCTGTCAGATGTGGGGTTGGTGAAGATCTTTTCCTATTCTGTAGGCTGTTGTTTTGTCTTATTGACCTTGTCCTTTGCTCTATAAAAGCTTCTCAGTTTCAAGAGGTCCCATTTATTAATTGTTTCTCTCAGTGTCTGTGCTACTACTGTTATATTTAGGAAGTGATCTCCAGTGCCAATGTGTTCAAGATTACTTCCTACTTTCTCTTCTATCAGGTTCAGAGTGACTGGATTTATGTTGAGGTCTTTGATCCACTTGGACTTAGGTTTTGTGCACGGTGACAGATATGGATGTATTTGCAGTCTTCTATATGTTGACATCTAGTTATGCCAACACCATTTCTTTTTTCCATTGTGTAGTTTTGGCTTCTTTGTGGAAAATCTACAGATTTAATGCAATCCCCATCAAAATCCCAACACAATTCTTCACAGACATGGAAAGAACAATACTCAACTTCATTTGGAAAAACAAAAAACCCAGGATAGCCAAAAGAATCCTGTACAATAAAACAACCTCCAGAGGCATCATGATCCCTGACTTCAAGCTCTACTATAGAGCTCCAGTAATAAAAACAGCTCGGTACTGGCATAAAAACCGACATGGAACAATGGAACTAAACTGAAGACCCTGACATTAATCTGCACACCTAATTTACATTTTTTATAATATGAAAGAATATTAGCAAGTGTTTAGGTAGATGCCTAACCATTGCTAGCATAAAAACAATGAACCAGTGCTGAAAGAATATAGTTATAAGTCAAAGACATTACCTTGCTTTGGAATGACTATTATTGCAAAATCTGATTTTATGCTACATATCAAGGAACATGAATCAGATCTAAATTTCAAAATGGTTTATTGTTTTGTTTCTGCATTTTCTCACTAAACCAATAATATTCCATCTCATACTTATTCTGAAAATAAAATATTGCTAAGAATTCAGAAGTCAAGCAATATAAGATAAAAATGAGATCAATACACTACATTAAATTGGAAGTGTTTTCATTTAAAATATTTTAGTAATTTATCATTGCCAAGTAAGTTTGTTTATTATATTTTAGTAGGTAAGGCAGGTTATTGTAAAGTAATTATTGTTCAGAAAATAAACTTTTCTAATAAACTTTAAAGCACCACAGAATAAATATACACTATACAAAATAATATTATCATATTGTATAGTGAGTGGTTCATAATATACAAAGCACATTCACAAACAGCACCTCATTTTCACTTCTTTTAAAAGCTCAGAAAAGAGGCACTGCTATCCATATTTATGGAGGAGAAAACTGAGAATTAAAGTGATTTAATTATGTATATGTGATAACAATAACAGAAGGCAAAGACAGAAACTTAATTAGACCATTAATTCTTCAAACACAGTTTCTTTCTCTACAGTAACATCCCTTAATTCCCCAATTCAGATTTTTGAAGATGATGTATTCAAGAAGGAAAAAAATGAAACAATTAGATGAATTTTGAGCAACACACATGCAGATAACATGTTTTGCCTGTTTGGATGTTGGTGTTGTAATACAAGAGCAGAAGGCAATCAGTCAAGTGTCAGAGGCACGATGACAAGGAAGCAAAGATTACTGCAGACTGACCTACTGGGTCAAGCTAAATCAAGCCAGTAGCTGCTATCCTTTGGATCACACATTTTGCCCTTAGGGAGCCCAGGGGAGGCCAGTAAAAGAACACCAGTGACTCCATCTTATACTTTCTTGTAACATGAGACATGAGTTTCTTTTCTTTTTGTTCTTTCTTTTTTTTTTTTTGTTTTTTTGTTTTTGTTTTTGTTTTTCGAGACAGCATTTCTCCGTGTAGTTTTGGTGCCTGTCCTGGCTTTCGCTCTGTAGATCAGGCTGGCCTCGAATTCACAGAGATCCGCCTGGCTCTGCCTCCTGAGTGCTGGGATTAAAGGCATGCACCACCACTGCCCGGATTAATGAGTTTCTGATAGATATGATTTTATGGTATATGAGGGTTGCTCTAGCTTCTTTTCTATTTCTTTGATAAACATGTGAGGAAAAGCCAGTTTAAGGGAGGAAGAGATTTGTTTGACTTTCACTTCCACGCCGCAGTTCATCACTGAGAGAAGTCATGGCAGGAAGGTAAGGCAGGACAGTGAAGTAGAAAGAAAATGTGGAGTAACCCTGCTTACTGTCCTGCTCTCTAGATCTTTTGAAAACTTTGTTTAACTATTTTTCCTATACGCATGGGTCCAGCACAGTAGATATACTCTACTAAATCAATTAATAATCAATACTATCCTTGATAGGCAGGCACAAAGACCAAACTCATAAAACCAATTACTCAACTGAAACTAATTTTAGGTGATTCTAGGCTTTGTCAAGTTGACTGTGTGTACTTAATAGGACAGGGATTTTATGACAATTTCGTCAAAAGCAAGATGAAACAGTTATGATTTCTGACCTGAAATGATTAATAGGGAAAGGGAATACACATTAACAGCCTCTTTTGTAAGTGGAATATTTCATACTTCTACTCCTTAGGGAAGTCTTTGTTACGTAAAGGAAGAAATGACTGTTTTTTACAGATGGGTTAAAAATAAATGACATTACTATTACAATAAAGTAACTATGATCTTGGAAGGATATTTATATTTCTGAAATATAAAAAATAGGTCTAAAATGAAATTATACACAGAAAGTTTCTTCTGGAAAAATAGCAGCAAAAATAAAAAAATTGTTTCCCTAAGCTATGAATAATTAATCATACAATGTCCAGGATAGAAATAAATAAAAAAAAAAAATCTGGAGAGTTTTCTGTAGACTCATGTAAAGGGTAAAAAATAATCTAAATATAATGAACAAGGTCACAGTGAGTAAAATATAACAGTAAGAATTCTTATTCAGAACCAATCAATTACGAGGAACATCAGTTCACATACACTAAACTTCTTCAATGGCACAGAGACTGGAAGCCTTTAGGGTAAAATTATTATTTTATGAGTAGCTTCAGTGAATCCTTCTCACATTCTTTTCAAAGAGATGTCAGCACATTTAATATTATGATAGCACAATAATTCTCTTTTCTTGGCATACTTGCCAGCACGAAACATTTGTTAACTTTCATCTGTTTTGATTAAAAACACATTCTAACGAGGATGAAGGTGACACAGTTATATGGCTCTAATTTGAATTTCCCCAACAATTACTGATGCTGAGATTTTTATTTTCATGTGTAGTTTGGCCATTCCTATGTTATTTTTTAACAAACATTTATTCATGTCTTTTGCTCATTTTTTTTATGTTGAGCCATTTATTTTCTTGTACTGAGTTAGTTATGTCAATTCCTTATACATTATGGGCATTAAAACCTTCCCATATGCTTAAACTGACCTACCTTGCTAGTCAGATTGGTGAATACCCTAACTGTCATCGTAGAGCCTTCATCCAGTAACTGATGGAAGCAGATGCAGAGATCCACAAACAAGCACCAGGCCAGGCTCTGGGAGTCCAGTAAAGAGAAAGAAGAGGGATTATATGAGCAAGGAGGGAGTCAAGATTATGATGGGGAAATCTACAGAGACAACTGAACTAAGCTCATAGGAACTCAGCAACTTTAGACCGAAAGCTGTGGAACCTGCATGGGACTGGACTAGACCCTGTGCATACAGGAGACAGTTGTGTAGCTGGGTCTGTTTGAGAAGTGTGATGAGAATCTATCCCTGGTGCATGAGCTGGCTTTCTGGATCCCATTACCTATGGCGGGACAACTTGCTCACCCTTAATGCAGCGGGGAGGGACTTGGTCCTGCCACTACTGAATGAATCAGGCTTTTCTGCATACCTCCATGGGAGGACTTAACCCTTTTGGAATAGGGGAAGGGAGGTGTGTCGGAGTGGGGCAAGGTGGGGGCAGGGGTGCAATGAGAGGGGAATCCGTGGTGAATAAAAACTATTTTTATGTAAAAAAATCTTTTTCCATATATATAATCTGTAAATATGTCCTCGTATTATTTAGATGCTGTCTTTATTATTTCCTTTGCTGTGTGTGAATTTTGTAGGTTAATGTCATCACAATTGTTCCATTTTTTTTTTTCGTCTGTGCTTTTGAAATAATAGCCAACTATTGTCACCTAGATAAATGTTATGAAACTTTCTCCTACATTTTACAATTCATTTCATAGTTTTTGATATAATATATGAGCATTTAGTTCATTCTCAGTTAATTGTTATAAGTGGTGTGGGCTAAGGATCAAATGTCCTTCTGCATACTGACATTCAGTTTTGCCAACATGACATATTGAAGAGGCACTTTCCTATGTTCTATGTTCTTAACACATTGTTGACAGGTATGTAAATCATCACAATCACTGGCAAAAACTAACAGTAGAGCTATCAGGTGAATCACTCAGCCCACTTCTGGGTATGCATCCTAAACATCTGAAATCAATATGTTAACAGACACTTACATCACATTGTACATTGCAAAACTGTCCCTAACAGCTAAGATGTGGGTCTACCTAAAGGCCATTCATGGGTAAATGGTAAAGGAAGTACAGTTTATGCATACAGTATAATAGTACTTAGCATTATCAAAGAAGAAAATCATACTACTTCAGCTAAAATGATGAGCGTAAGGGAGATTATACTACGGATATTTCAGCTAGGCACAGAAAGAGATCATCTACTACATGGTTTTCCTTATGTATTAATTCTGACAATGTAGACTCTTAGAAAAGGGAAATAGAATGACAATTTCCTCAATCTACTAGGGGTTGGGATAGGGGAGCAAAAAATGAGTTGAGAGCAAAACAGTAAGAGAGACAAGAGAAGTATCAATCTATTACACAGCAGGGTAACTCTATTAAAATAATGAAGTATATGCTTCAACTATCTATAACTAAAGGAGTAAAGATGCATCTCAAAATAATGATAGGTAAGTTACATGAAGTACGGTGGTGATTTTGTGTTTCCCAAAACATTGTGAACCCTAATAAACTTATCGGGGGGGGGGGGGTCAGAGAACAGAACAGCCACTAGATATAGAGGCCAGAAAATAGTGGCACACATGCCTCTAATCCTATCACTTGGGAGGCTGAGATTCATCTGGATCTCTGTGAGTTTAAAGGCACACTGGAAACAGCCCAGGCATGGTGACTCACAACTTTAATCCCAGGAAGTGAGCCTTTAATCCCAGGAAGTGAAAAGATATATAAGGATTGAGGACCAGGAACTAGAGCTGGTTAAGCTTTTAGGCTTCTGAGTAACAGTTCAGCTGAGATTCATTCTGGATGAGGACTCAGAGGCTTCCAGTCTGAGGAAACAGGATCAATCAATCAGCTGAGAAGTTGTCCAGGTGAGGTTGGCTGTGGCTTGTTCTGTCTCTCTGATCTTTCAGCGTTCACCCCAATATCTGGCTCCAGGTTTGTTTTTGTTAATAAGACCTTCTAAAAATTTGTGCTACAAAGTACTTGTAAATAGCTTGATTTAAAAACTCTACATTGAAAGCTGGGCGATGGTGGTGCATGCCTTTAATCCAGCACTCGGGAGGCAGAGGCAGGCGCATCTCTGTGAGTTCTAGGCCAGCCTGGTCTACAGAGTGAGATCCAGGAAAAGCACAAAGCTACACAGAGAAACCCTGTCTTGAAAAACCAAAACAAACAAGCAAACAAACAAACAAATAAATAAATAAAAATAAAAACTCTACATTGTATACTTAAATCCACACATAATACTTGCATCCTAAGCGTATATATGACCATGATTTAAATTGAAACTATTTATTTTGAAGGACATAACAATAGAAAACTCACAAAGCCTTGAAAGTTGAGGGGCTCAGATCTCTTCTACTGTGTCACTAGTGATCAGATCTAGAGCAGCCCTGGATCTTGTGTTGTGATAAGGAAATAAATACGTTTCTTGCATTGTAGTTAGTCAGTTTTCAGGCACTGTGATATATAAATAAGATAAAACAACTTGAAAGGAAAAGTGCCCATTTTGGTTCATTGTTTCAGAATTGTCTCGTAAAAATAAAGTGAATTAATTTATTCACATGTATCTGTATTAGGACATATCAATGAATGCCAGTAATTAGGGATGCATCAATGAAAAAAGATGATACAACGACTTACTGTTATGCTTACCACTCTGAATAATTGCTTACATTTTTTTCATAGAACCATTTTTTTTAAACAGCTGTTATACATTTAGGTGATGTTAAGAAAGCCTTGTGTAGGAAGAAAAATTGTATAAGGAACCCTAAACAATTTTAAATTCAAGTAAAAAGAATTAAAAAATTATTTAAAATTAAAATATTTATTTTAATGAATTACCCGTTAATGCATGCAGCGTCTTGATTTCTTTGTCACATTATGGGGTCTAAACTAGTTCATGATTTGCTTTTGGATCTGAGGATTTGTCACTTATGTGTGATATATGTTTTTATACTTTTAAATATCTCTGGTAATAAAATAGCATATATTAGGAAATAAAGCAAATGAGAGAAAGAATAGAATCCTGATAAATAGAGCACTGGAAAGTAATTTTGGAAAGTTCAATACTTTAGGGATGCTTTAGTTTTATACATTTAAATGCAAATTTTATTCGTGGCTATTCCAACAAACTGTTTGTAAGGCTTTTTCCTCTGCATTGCTACCCCACCCCCTCTTTTTTTTTTATTTCTTATAGTTTCTGCTCTTCTACTGATTTATTTTTATCTGCTAATCTTTCTCAGAACAATAATTCCTTCTTGGTTCTCTCATTGCCAAAAGTCTTCATATCCTCCTTCTACTCATTTTCTTTTTTTTTCTTCACAGTTTTCCTCTTTTCCTATTCATTTTTTTTTTTTTTTGCTTCTCCCACTTTTAAGGAGTTTCACTTCTTTTGTGTTTTTTTTGGAAAAGAAGAGCCTAAGCCATTGGAGGACAGAGTACCAAGGGAAAAAAAAAAAAAACCTTTAACCTTTTCTCACCTTAAAATAATTGAAAATCTTCAAAAAATGACAGATTTGAATTGTATTCCATATTGAGGTTTTTGTTAAGGTCAAGAATCATGGCTGAAATTTTTCTTACTTAAAGCAGGAGACTGAAAATGCCAGCCAACCACATGTCCTTGCCCTGAATGCAATCTTAACTTGATTGCTTTTAGAATGTTTGAATTGTTTGTGTTTCTAATTATGTTGTATCAAGTGGGATCCATTTTTTGACTAAGTAAAGTCCTTCTCATTTCCCAGCATTAAATGTGTAAAACTCTATCTACTCCATGTCGTTTCTTCAGGAGATAGACAACAGATTTCACTCTTACCCAGAAGCAGTTTCTCTAATGTGCCACTGGGACACATGGGCTGCTTCATGATCTACTATTTTGCATTTAAATTCTGAAGCTTTTCCTGGCAGCTTTTCATAAATATCAGTGTGAAAAGAGATCCAGAGCCACCACCTACATTTTAATGATTTGATGTTTTTATATGCAAATGAAAGAAAACTTCATCTCACATTACTGGAATAGAATGGATGCCAAACCCTGTCACGCAGTGAGGGTTTTGATAACATTGCAGAATAGTACACACATTATTAAATGGAACCATGCAAACACACCAAATATGTTAAGGATGTAGTAATATGAGGCAGAAAAGAGTTATCTACGTTTGCGAAAAATATTTTAATGATAAATCTCTAAATGTTATTAACAGTGATGAGTGTCATGTTCACATTGATCCTAAAGGACATAAAAATAAAACTTCAGATTAATTATTGTTAGAACATACAGCAGACATAACAACAAAACCATCAAATTTTTAAGAAACCAGAGAGAAGCTATAGTGCTCGCACAGAAATTATTTGATTATGAATTGGATAGTGTTTAAGTTACTTGGTTTCTGTGGGGGTTTGTGTATGTTAGTTAAGTCTCTATCTCAGTGACAAAACATTGGAGACAAACATTTCAAAAATAAGACAAATTTATCTTGGCTCCCCATTTAAGATAACTCTATCCATGATTACTGAACCCTGTTGCTTAGGATCACTGGTGGCGACCGTACAACAAGACCCAATAATCTCATGGCATCTGGGATAAGGGAAAGGAGATCCCAGGATTCCACGATCTACTTTAAGAACACACAGCTACTGACCTCACTACTCCATGACATGGACTACGACCATGCTCCCCCTGCCATAACGATCATGGACTCAGGTTAGAATCTACTAGAACTGTGAGCCCAAAATTAAATGATTTCTTTTATAAGTTGTCATGGTAATAGTGTTGATTTTTTTATGCAATAAAAAAGCAGCTAAGTTTTTTAAATAGATATGTAGAAATATTTGTTGGTTACATAAAGTAATTGAGATTGATTATAAAAATATGCTCTGTAGTATGGAAATTCAGAGTCCAGTATACACAGGTGAGGAAAGATGTAATACTCTGCAAAACCAGAAATAAATTGGAATAGGACTGGCCTCAGAAAGGTATGTTTCAAATGACTCATTCATAATTTAATATACTGTATGGACCACAGTAGCAGCAGGAATTTGCTAATATCAACTCCACTTGCTTTCCTTCTACTTCTTATTTTCTTACTATGTTCAGAACTTTTGTTTATTCTGTACCCTAAATATGAACATATGAAGACATACGTAAATGCATTGTCATTTGGATAGAAAACTTCAAAAATGTTTTTAGAGGTTGTTTAATGAAACATGGATTGGTGGCTTTAATATTGCCTGTTTATCCTCAATCTTCAGTTTAGTTTCACTGTTCATAAGTTACAGGAGAAAATCTTGTTTCTTTAATGGCTGTGTGTATGGTTCAAATAGTTGGACATTTGCATGAAAAGTAGAATAGTTGGCACACATATGAACAAAAAGTTAATTTTAAATATAAAGATTGAGTATCGCATTATATTTTTTCATATATCATCCACATATTTCCCAAACTTAGCATTCATTAGATTTATTTTTTTGTACTGAGCATAGACAACTCAAATAAAAGGCCCTGAACATAGCTTATAACATGAACAAAACATCTATGATTGCTGCCACTATGTAGCTGATGGACCATAAAGCATGCTGCTTTTAAAAGGCCAAATATAGAATAAAGCTGTTAAAATGTATCACAGCATTTTATAGATTAAGAGAGTGCTAAAATGGTATGATATTTCAAAGATGCCACAACAATTAGGAAATATGACCTCCAAAGCATTTTGTTAGGCTGGAAAAATGCATGCCCTCATAATCTATATCACTCGTCTGACATTTACACAAACCTAGAGGTAACCCTCATTTTATGAAAAGAAGCAACTGCCATCTGGTTTATATCCTTCTTGTCTCAGGATCTGGGGAAGGTGAATGGTCTTAGAATTGCATCAAGCTTTATCTCAAAGTTTTGATGACCCAGAGATGCCTAGTGATGGTGTTTTCCAAAGCCAATCAATATTTTTTACATTAAGATATAAAGTTAATAAAGGTATTTAAACTATGTTATCAGGTATATTAAAAAATATTGTTTTTCATCCCCCCATTACTCTAGTACAGGCAGGGGTTACATCTAGGTCTGTACAATTCACAGTATCACAGAATATTATATAAGACAGTGAATTTTTAAAAGAAGTACTTATTAAAATTTTAGAATCATGTTTATGAATTCCCCCCAAAATACACACACACACACAGAGAGAGAGAGAGAGAGAGAGAGAGAGAGAGAGAGAGAGAGAGAGAGAGAAGACAGAGAGACAGAGAGAGAGAGAAGACAGAGAGACAGAGAAATAATAAAATAACTCTCCATTCATGGTAAAAAATAAATCTATTGATGAAGAGTGGTAGGTACACTTATCTGTATGTATAAATAGACAGACAGACAGACAGACAGACAGACAGACAGATAGATAGATAGATAGATAGATAGATAGATAGATAGATAGATAGATAGTGTATTAAGGAATTATGGTGTTCTAGCACAGTAGAAGTAGTAGAACTCTTCTAAGGTCCATGTCCTCACTAGTACCCAGAAGCTGGTAAGGTTTCCCTTGTGTTGAGTGGGTGGAAAGATTATGACTCAGAATACTGGGATGTCTGTTAAGAAAAGTTTCTTGCCAGGCGGTGGTGGTGGCACACACCTTTAATCCTAGCACTTGGTTGGCAGAGCCATGTGAATCTCTGTGAGTTCAAGACCAGCCTGGTCTACAGAGCGAGATCTAGGACAGGCACCAAAACTGCACAGGGAAACCCTGTCTCGAAAAACCAAAAAAGAAAAAGGAAAAAAAGAAAAGTCTGTCCTAGAAAAGAATAAAGAAGAGTGGAACAATGAGAATATCAATGAATACATTAATGTACAAAGGGGAAAGCTGTGTGAGTCCCACCCGTAGACAAAGAGCTACTGGCAAATAATTCTTGCTTACAGAAGAATAACCAGCATTTCCCAGGGATTAGGCCAATTATTGGTTTTCCAATGCAGAGGGGTCACCTTGAAATCATATACAAAACCAACAAAAAACTACTAATGAGATTTTATTCATATATGTGTGTGTGTGTATGTGTGTGCACACATGCATAAACATACATATTAATGTGTGTGTGAGTAAAATGACTCTCAATTTGAGAGTGGGGTGTCATAAGAGAAGTTTGAAAGAGCATAGGTGGATAAAGTGAAAAATAAAAAGTGAATAAATTCTACTTCAATTAAAACTACATAAAATTTTAAACTAAGACAAATAAGATAATTTCTTGAATTAAGTTGACTTTCATGGAATTTTTATATTTATGAATCAATTACATATGTTTATAGTATTCATTATATGAATACTTATACTTTGTTTCTCTGTAGGAGATAACAAACTTCATATGTATGAGGGAATCAACATATATTTTCCAAGTCATTGATTTCTTCATCTCTGATGATTTTCATATCACTTCAATTAAGCTACATTTTTAATGTATCTCATGGAAAAAATAAACAAGCTTATCTCATCTTCAGATCTTTATCTGTTTCTTCAGATTTTTTTTTATCTCAATAAGGTCACATTTGTAGGGCCTAGGAGTTGGGATAGGGACATCTGGTTGTGGGGTGGGAGTGGTGGTGACACCCTTCTGTCTCTGTCATCAGTCTTGGTTCTTCTTATTTGTCTTGTTCTCAGTACTGGCCCTGATTCCTCCTCACGGACATATATAGCCTGTCTTTCTTGAGAAAATGGCCAGAGAGTTCCTACATTTACATTTTGCTCAGCAATCTAAAACTCTATTACAAATTACATAGGCTAATTTCCTATTAGTACTGTATCATGATGAAATACCAATGTCCACCATGTCACTTACTTTAAGATAATTGCAAATCATACTTTATTATGTACTTAGAATTGTCATTACCCCAGAAATATAGCATATAATCAACACTCCCTCACACACAGACACACACACACACACACAGACACACACACACACACACACACACACACGTATACATCATGCATGCCTTACTTCAGTCTTATATATACACATGATCTGTAGTGCCACTGGAGTTTTGAGACCCCTTTGCAATCCAACACTGTTTCTTTATAAAATTTATTAATCTGAAGAGATTATTTTAAATTTTTCATATATTTTCTTCTAAAATCTCTTCATCCTCTTTCATCAAATGATGATCCAAAATAAATATGATTGCCACACTTTAATAAACATGGTTGTCATCCTCTAGTGAATATGGTTGCCTTCCTCTAATAAACACGGTTGACATCCTCTAATAAACATGGTTGTCATCCTCTAATAAACATGGTTGCCTTCCTCTAATAAACATGGTTGCCATCTTCTAATAAACATGGTTGCCATCTTCTAATAAAATCTGTTATCCAAACTTGACCTATGTCTTCCAACTGTAATTGAATAAGTATTTTTGACATTTTTACCACAATGCATACTTTAAATATCAGAGCATGTCCAAGATTTCTGAGACTACCCCAGTTATAGTTATTTGTTTGCAGTATTTTATGATTGATTATAGTCAAAGAGAACAAAGCAAAAATTAGTGAAAGCAAAAGATATCTAGGAAAAAAACTCCAAAAAACATAATCATGGGGGGTCCTACACACATGTGATCACCCATTGCAATTAGTTTCTAAGGAATCCTGACTCCAATCCACTAACCTACAAATTTGGATTGTCATTTTCTATCATAGTTACCTTTGAGAAATACATCCCAACCCTACACTACATTTATGGTCTTGTGTGTCTTTTCCTAAGTAGCCTTTCTGTTATGACTAATTATTTTTCTTTCCTGTGTTTCTCTTCTTCTACAACCATTATCTCTTTTCTAAAACTCTCTGTGGCCTTACATCTTATGAAAGAAAGAAAAGAGTAAAAAAATTCATTCATCTCCTGGCCACTATAAAAAGAAACTTCCCTGACCAAGGTTGGGAACTCTCAGGGTTTATGTGTATAAACATAAATATTTAGAAGGCAATTCGACAACATTTTTGTATAACAAAATATCAAGAGTAGGTTCTACCCTAGGATGATACCTGAGTCCCCTAGCTATGGGATTTCGACCAGGGTCCACAGTACCAGGCATGATATTCCACCCTGTGCAACAGCTCTCAAATCTAATCAGTAAGTGTTCAGTTACACCATACAGTCGTGTCGGTATTACACAAGCGAACACTTTGTGTCTGGCAGGTTGATACTGTAGCACACAGAGTCCAGAACTGAGGAAGAAACTGATGCCTTCTCTCTTCCAGTAGGCTGCCTATCAGCATCTGACCCTATGAAAACTAGCCAGCATGGAGGATATTTTCCAGTGTTTTAGATAGATTTCACTATTATCATGAACTAAAATGTGGAGTATCTTCAGCAACAGGGTCTTACAATGTAGTTACGCTGAGCAACTGAGAACAATGGCAATTGCCTGTGCTTTTTGGAGACCTCTGTGGGATCAAATCAATAACTCATAGGGATATATCCCACTGGTATTTTGGGTGTTGGATAAATCCAAATTTGAGTCTTTTCAGACTGTTAGTATCAAGCAAACCATAAGCTGTACATATTCTCATAAAATTGCCTCCTCTCTCTTTCATCTGTCTAGTCATTTCTCAACTTTTTGTCCTCTGTCAGTTTGGCTATGCATTCCTTTGTACTACATTCAGTTGACAAGGCCACTGCCATATTCGTGCATAAAATGTTGCCTTTGCATTCCCATATGTTGAACTTGATCTCTGATTGATTACACACATACACACACACACACACACACACACACACACACACACACA
>CABHPP010106958.1:0-14388 GCA_902168425.1 Peromyscus attwateri
TGGATTTATTAAGCACAGAATTCTATGCTGTTAGAACTCTGCTGCATCCTTCAGTAGTTTATGAGATGGCTTTTATTACTTTGGGAGGGGTACAACAATACTTTTGACAATATTAAGAAGCAACATCTTCAGGATGCAGGCTGCTAATGGCGAGAGTGAAATCTGTCCCAGATACACTGCAACTGACCCTTGAAGGAACCACAAATTCCAAACTAGGTACAAGGTATACTAAGAGTTTAGGAGCTTTCTGTGGTTTCTGCTGATACTAGGCTAACTAATTACCAATGTCTTTACTTGCCCTGCAAGTAAGGAGTCATGACTCTGTCTCTAGAGATGCAGCCAAGGAGGATGGAGATTGGGTCATTTGGATGCCAGCCATCATGCCTGAGATTGGAAACATGCAACCAATATACATTGTTAATAATGGTAGAAATGATTTCTCTGAATTTCCTGTTAGCACTGATAACAAAGGGTCAAATGAAGTCACATAGCAGTCCTTCCTTACTTTGGATCCAGAACAGCATGAACACTAAAAGCTGAGAGGTAGCCTTCTTGTCTCTGCTGTGGCATGATGTTGACTGACAACTAGAAAGAGTATGACCAGACTATTAAGAAGTTCTCAGTGAGCACTGTACACACACACAACAATCATCAGAGCCTGGACAGGGCTGGGCACAGCTGCAATGCTATTTTATCTTAATAATACAGTTGGGCCATATATAGGTGTCCAAACCCTGACAAGAATATTTCAGATTTTGCGGCAGATTATTTCTGCCAATGGTGGATTTTATTACCAAAGGTATTTTGGCACATTTTTCAACATTGCAATGGATACAAATTTAGGTATGAAGTCAATTTCTCCATTGTATTAGGATGAGGTACAACACTATTTTTTTTTTAAAAAAAACACAGTAAATATTAGAAAGTGGTTTCACCTCTTATTACTCACAAGTGTTTCATCTTCCTTCCTTCCTTCCTTCCTTCCTTCCTTCCTTCCTTCCTTCCTTCCTTCCTTCCTTCCTTTCTTTCTTTTTTTAGGACAGGGTCTCTTTGAGTATTCCTGGCTGTCCTGGACTTCACTATGTAGACCAGGCTGGTCTTGAACTCAGAGATCCATCTGCCTCTGTCTCCCAAGTGCTGGGATTAAAGCATGCACTACCATAGCCTGGCTAAGTGTGAATTTACTTACAACACTTCTGTAAAGAATTGTTCTCTTTGAAATAATATTTGAATACTCTTATCAGGAATACAAATGAATTTTAAATCATTTGTGATAACCTCTCAGCACAGTTATTTTGTGTGCTATACTGAATATTTTGATGTCAATATGCAAAAATAGCATTGTTTCTTAAAAAAAATATTAATAGGGGATTGAGACATTTCCCAGCAGTTAAGACCACTCATTTGATTCCCAGCACACAATGGTGGCTCTCTACCATCTGTAACTCCAGTTCAATTGGAACCATAACTATCTTCTGTCCTCCAGATGCACCAGGCACACATGTTGTGCATAGACATACAAGTTGGGAAAATACCCATACATTGTGATGAAAAGATAAATATTAAAAAAAGACACTTGTTGTTGTGGTTGTTGTTAGTGGTGGTGGTGGTGGTATGTATGTGTATGTGTGTGTGTGTGTGTGTGTGTGTGTGTGTGTGTGTGTGTAAGTCAGAGGACAACATGAGGGAAGTAGTTCTCTATTTCTACCATATAAGTCACAGGGATTGAACCTAGGTGTTCGAGCTTGGTGGTAAGTGTTTTTACCAGCATAGCCAGTTCAATATCTCCAGAGTGTTTCTTAAGGGTGTGGCTTTAGTAGATCATTCACTGGAAAATATTCAGGGTTCATTCTTACACAACCACTCAATAGACTGCAATGATGTTCAGGTTTGGAGTTCTTATTTTCAATCAAATTATGATATAAAACCCTCTCTTCTGCTATTTACTAACAGTTCCTAGGTATGTAGGGTGAATAGTGATGGTGGAGACTTCAACAAAAACTCTGATTCTAGTTCTAGAAAGATGGTCAGCAGTTTAGATCTGTAGCCTTTTTTCCAGAAGTCCTGACTTGAGCTGCCAACATCCACAAGACATCTCACAAACATCTGTAACTCCCAAACCAGGAGACCCAACACCCTTTTCTGGACTCCTTGGTACTACATGAATGTGGTACATAGACATACATGTATGTAAAACACACGCAGACCTAAAATAAAATAATGAAAAACAAAGTATTAGCTTCATCCTCCAACTCTAAAAGATGAATTAATATAACAAAAAACTGAGTCACTCCAGGACTCCAAGGATTATTTGTCTCCAACAAGAAAGATTGTGATCCTCTCCCCTGGGTTTGGCTTCTGCTTTCCTTTGTGCTATATCATATTCCTTAAGTTTTAAGTGCAGTTTGTCTTGACCATGACTTTGTGGAAAGCAGGGATTTACTGAAGCCATATAGAATGCATACTTCAATACACCTTCTCTTCTTTGCTGGACAGATTCTACTTCATGTATGATGATGCTGTACACCATCAACACAGCATTCATTACATGTTTAGTGGTAAGAGGGTACATCATGCCGATGAAGAGTCAACAGCTCTCTTTCTAAACCCTCCGAAATTTCCCATTTGCTGTCAAGAAAATACAAATGTGGATGGAAAAATATCTTGAACCTGTATTAAAAGATTGGATTCTGTTGTTCAAGTTTTTCTAGAGGAACAGAAATGGCAGAATGAATATACATGAATATGAGATTTAGGGCAGTTCAAATGGTTCAGTACACAAAGTGCTTAGTTCACACAAACTAAGGTTTGTATATGCAAGGAGGGTAAATCATAGTGCCTGGAGGAAAGAAAAGGAAGGGAGAAAATCATGTGATTATATTATAATTTCAAAACTAAAAAGTGATTATGAAGGAATCTTATTCACAATGAAACTGATGACAAAAATTACCAATAAGATAATAAGAGTGATCCAAATTTAGATATGTAAAAAGATTCCATGCTGATTGTTGAGCCATAATCTTCTCTTGGCAATCTATCTTCTCTCTGGGAATCCAAAATAGAGGAAAATCTCAGGGAAGTCTCTAGAGAGTGAGTTCAGTTTCAGTTCAATTAAAAAGACATTCAACAGAGTCTAGTTGTTTCCATTTTCTTTTTGTGACAATACAGTGTCCATGAGGCTGTTGAACAAAACACTTGAGCTGAAAAGATGATGGTCTGATTCCTCAACCTAGATACTTAGAATTGAGTGACAATGAAAGCCAGAAGCTCATCTGTTTTTACCAGGTGAATTACAGGTCCATATACAAGAGATTTACTCATTTATTCATCCATCCTTGAATACGACATAATGAAGATGTGATGGAAGCTACTATAATTAAAATTCAATAAAAGTCATCAACATTTATACCACACAAGTGTCCTGCCATCTTCAGTGGGATTTCATGGTCCTCAACTTACTATGTTACCTCTTTTAGTGGTTCAGCAGAGCAACTTTTTTCTTTCATAAGGTGCCCCAAATAATGCATTTTCAATAGGAACTTGATCTCAAATTATAAGTATTTATCTTTTACTATACCTTGTTGTGTGGTATCAGTACTCTCCCTTGATGCTGAGTAGCAGTGACAATGTTTAACTCACAAGCAGCCATGTGATCACTAAGGGCAACACCAACATCAATAGAGTGTACTCTTTTTAATAGAATACCTACACTTTGATGTATTATGGCTTTATAATAAATGACTGGGTACCCTTGTTACCATAAGAAATTTCTACAGTATTTTATCTGGTAGTAACCTCATTGTAAGACAGGGAGAAGGTAGTATTTATGTATCTGGACATACACTTTTGAAATGTTTACAGCTGTGTTTAACACTTTCTTGTTAATGTTTAACTAATGATAGCAAGAATTGGAATGTGTATAAGCATGCGTGTGACAATGTGGACATTATTCTTCCTTATGCCTCTGACTGCAGGGAGGAAAGATTAAAACTATTCTGGGCTTTTCAGCATTGATGTGGGATATCTTTCTGTATGCTGTGAATATGTGTTGCTCCCATTGCTTAATAAATAAAGCTGCTTTGACATATGGCAAGATAGGAGACAGACAGGCAGGAAATCCAAGAAAGATAGAGGAAGAAAAAGGGTGGGGTGAGAGGATACTCTGAAAGCTGCCACCTGAGAAGCAAAATGTAATAGAATACAGATAATGCCACAAGAGAGGTGGGAATACATAGATTAATAGAAATGGGCTAATTTAAGATAAAAGAGCTAGTTAGTAATAAGCCTGGGCCATAAACCAAACCGCTTGCAATTAATATAAATCTGTGTGTTTATTTGGAAAGGGACAGCTGTGGGACACAAGAAAACTTCTGACTACACAACATTAGCATTTTTTGGTGGAGGCTATTAAACACAAGCACACTAGTATCTGTGAATGCATCTTTTCCTCTAGATTCCCCAATAGACAATACCCACCCTGTTTTCATTTCGGCCATCTTACCAGCAGAGGGCACCATTAACATGTATCTTTCAATTCAGTATCACCAGCCCTGGAGCTGCAACCATTTAGCTATAAACACACAATCTCTTGGCTCTTGATGAACTAGGCCCCCAGGAAATTCTCCAAGTCTCTACTTACTTCTTTTAGACTTCTTTGGAACTGACTACACCCACAGTTAGCCTACTGAACCTGGTGATCCAGCAATTCACTGTCTAGGGGAGTAAGCATCTCCCAGAACTCTGGCTTCCAGCAACAGTCTCTCCTGGTCAGTAGAATCCATATTCACTGACATTTTGTTGTAGTCATAGCACCAGAGCTGATTGGAGTGGATGTCCCACAGGATGGAAAGATGGATTAGCAGTTAAGAGCATTTCTTGCCCTTGTAGAAGACCCAGGTTCAAATGTCAACATTCACGTGGTGGCTCACAACTACCGGTAACATCAATTCCATTGGATGTGCGGCCCTCTTCTAACTTCCCAGGGCACCAAACGTTCATCTGCTGCACATATATACATGCAGACAAAACACACATATACAGAGAATAAAACAAATATATTTAAACATATTAAAAGAAAAGATTGGATGTCTCTCATTGTACTTGTCAATAGGGCCAAGAAAATTATTATGCTCTTGATGGTCTCTTGAGGACCAAAATTTACTTTAAGGACTGACCTGAAGGAGATATCCTATCCTTTATATACAAGGAGGCTCTTTGATTAATGTGCTGATTGGCTTGTTTTAGATAACACAGAGGATAATTTAGTGCCAATATTGAAATATAAAAACTATCTTCACAGGGATAATAGAAAGTTTTCCATTCTTAAGTGAGAAGAATAAGACTAGCTTCTTCCTATCTGTAGAGAAAAATTATGCTCCATATAATCACGGTGTATGGGTATACCATGTCACTTCTACAAAATGCTCAGAGTACATAAAAGTCAGTATGTGGTTAGGAAGAGATATAAGGACATACAATGGAAAGAGGTAAATGATGGATGTGATTATATATTTGCAAAAAGGTCATAAGTCAGCTAATATTATAATTTTCATGGACTGTTTTAAAAGATGTCTCAGCATTTAAGAACACATCTTGTTCTCACAGATGAAGCTGGCTCAGTTCCCAGTGCCGGCACACATGGTGGCTTGAATCCAGTTCAGTTCCATGCGATCTGACACCCTCTCTGACTTGTTTGGATTTCAGATACATTTGTTACACATGCAGGGAAAACTGTCATATACATTAAATTTCTTTTAAATTTAATTATACTTTTCAGAAATGTTTAACACAGTATCTAAATGAAAAGCATTTTTATTGAGTGAATATTCATATTCCTTAAAGACAACAAACTGTGCTTAAATGGGATAGATATCCACTGTTGTAATTTAAAGCCTCATTGGGTATAGATATAAACTTAGTTTAATTTAGGAAGGGAGCTCCTATGCACAAATGGAAAGGAAGAAAACCGTTGAACTTATCTGTCTTTGATGGAAGTAGTTGTGAATAACTGAGCTATGAAAAATACAGTAAGACAAGAATGTTTACCTGTCCTTCCTTAAAAGCCATGTCTCTCAGTATTATTTTATTATTCTTCTGTGACTCATAATGAGCAAGAAGCTACATAGTGATCTTTGGAGATCAGTCCTAATGGATGCATGTACAAAATACTCCCATAACTAAGGCTCAGGGAACATTTTAGAAAAGGTAATGGAGGCCGGGTGGTGGTGGCTCATGCCTTTAATCCCACCACTTGGGAGGCAGAGCCAGGCAGATCTCTGTGAGTTTGAGGCCAGCCTTGGCTACAGAGTGAGTTCCAGGACAGGCTCCAAAGCTACAGAGAGAAAGCCTGTCTCAAAAAACCAAAAAAAAAAAAAAAAAAAAAAAAAAAAGAAAAGGTAATGGAAAGATTGTCAGGAAAATAGGATCAGGGAATTTGCTGTGATATTTAAAGGCTCACCAACATTACAGCCAATATGTGAGCTGAGTAATGAGGACACCAACAAACATGTGAAGCAGGACAGGGGAAACCCACAAAGCCTCAATTGTGCACAAAATAATACAGACAACTGAGTAAAGCTGTGAGTGGTAGAGGTACTCAGAGAAGAGTACAATGATGGTCCAAAGTCAGATGGTCAGCCCTAAAAACATACACACAAGTAACACATTATATGAACTCAATGATATTTAGGATATATGTATCTACATATACATATATTCATGCAATAACAGTGAAAAAAGATGCCAAGAATTTGAAGGAGAGTTGGTGACATATTTGGGAAGGTTTGAAGGAAAAAATTATATCGTCATTTTCTCTATACTCAACCTATGCATTATCTTCCCCAAAGAGTCCTGTATAGTTAATAAAATTGCACATTTTCCATCTGTGCTATGATCCTATGAAGTTTCTCTTTTTATTTTTATTTATTTATTTATTTTTTGTTTGTTTGTTTTTCGAGACAGGGTTTCTCTGTGTAGCTTTGTGCCTTTCCTGGAACTCACTTTGGAGACCAGGCTGGCCTCGAACTCACAGAGATCCGCCTACCTCTGCCTCCCGAGTGCTGGGATTAAAGGCGTGCGCCACCAACGCCCGGCTCGAAGTTTCTCTTTTTATGAATCTGAAACTTGCTGAGGATACCTCAAAGGTTGCACATTCCTGATATAAATGTTCTCCAAAGCATCAACATTATTATAATTCCATGACATAGATAACAGTAGTTGTTGTTGTTGTTGTTTTTGACAATACTCAGGAACAATACTAGGGTGCCTGAGGAGGTCTCCAGATAGCATGGTTAGGAGGCCTGTACCTTTAAGACAGGAAGCTCTGAGTTTAGAATAGCATCAGAAAATCCCATGTTTCAAATAGAAATTTTCAAGATATTAAGAGCTTGCCATTAAATTGATAGGTATTACTCAAACTCCCAATGCATGGAGTGAAATTATCACCGCAATATACATACATACATATACATGTACATACATATATATGTTGTGTCTTTTGTTTTCTTATATGTATCACACCTCATATTCACCCAGATACTTCAAGTGCAAAAGCTTCTCTTCTAAGAGAATCATGAGAAACATGCTCATTGTGGCCTGAGGTTTAGGTATGCATATTTAGGGAAACATCAATCTCCAGGGTACCTTCCACCAAAACTTCCAAGTGTTCTTAAAATCCTTTCTACATAGGAGAATTGTCAACAGGAGATGCCAAGAGGAATAGCTGGAGCATTCTGCTTTACTCTTCTTGCCTGAGGGGCTTGTGTTTTGACTTGAATCACTGTAGGAGGGTATCACAGCTTTGTGGACAATAACAAATTTTAACATCTTCAGGCACCAGATTGCTGATTGAGAGAGTAAATTTTTTCCAGAATTATTGCCACTGAACAATGATGGGAACCCAAGATGACAAACAGAATGCATCATAGATCAGAACCTTTGGAACACTTCCTGGTTTCTTTTGTGTCAGTAAAAGCAACTGTTAATATTCTGACTTGTCTGAAATGTGACAGTGACTGTCTCCTAGAGATAACAATAGGGACAATGAAGATGGGGTAAGCAGAATGCCACTTCTAGCTCCTTAGATTGGAAAATTAAGTGCAAACACACACACAATTAATAATATTCCCATAGGAGTTTCCTGAAAGACCAAGGAGGAATGGCTTCTTTGATTGGATAAATCCCCAGAGTTACCCCTTCTCACCTAGAACCCAGAGCATTAGCAGCCCCTGTAATTGATTGGAAACACTCCTACTCATGCTCATGCTGTGTCTTGATTGTAACCCACACTTGCACAGGTTTGGTACATGTTATTCAAGAAGTACACACGTAGTAGGCTGTGCTGTGGATACATGAAAATAAGCAGAAATTTATAGGATCTGGGCACAACAGTCATTAATATGTATTGCAAAGCCATCATGAACTCCATGACACACTAAGGGAATTCATGTGCTTTCTTCCTAAGGTATAAATATCTTACATCTCTTCACATGAAACACTGGAGAATGGAACCAGGAGATTAAAACAATCAGAGAAACTTTAACCTATATTGTCCTCTGAGTGAAGTTTTTATTAGTTGTTCCAGGGACTATAGTAACAAATTACCAACATTTGTACTTTAAATGAAATGTAGGTAAACAGCTTACTCCAAAAGTCATCATGGTAGAGGGCTGTGCTCTTGGCACATGCAAATCAGCAGAGGTGGGGAGGAACTGAGTACATGCAAAAGTGGTTCATCTATTTACCCAGTAAATGATCACTGTCTCCAATTCTGCTTATTCTTACCAGCACAGTGTAGACTTCCCTGCTGAGAACATGTTTCTTTGTGGTGCTAAAGGACAGTATAGCTCTGGTTTCTAAGTTTAGCCAGATGTTTGATCTCTTCCAGGTTCAGGTGTTTCCTTGCCCCCATCTACAGTCTTAGAACCTGCAAACAAGTTTGCAAATCCATTGCAGTTTGTCCAGTTTAATATTCCTAAGGCTGTGGAAAGTTCTTCTTTTCTGCATTTCACACATCTCCTTAATGTGAAGCTGAACTACAAAGCAAAGTCCTAGGCAATGTAGTTTCTAAGGAAGGATAGAATCTAATGCGCCTAGTCCATCATTTATAAGTAATTCATCTACTCCACTTCAAATTTTCCTGCCATGTTATGTGTCTTCTCCCTTCACTCTTGAAACATCTGCTCTGCTGCACAAACTTTTGTTTAATCTCATGAATCTGTCTGGTGGTCTGTGTGCTTGGTTACTGACTTTCATTTACTTCTTTCTAATGTGACCTCTGCTCAGAATGTAGGCTCCTCTCCCTGCCATGGGCTCTTCTTTACCATTGTATCTAGCATAATAGCTTTAAAATATTTTATTTATGCCCTGATGATGTCATATATATATATATATATATATATATATATATATATATATATGCAATGTATCATGATCCCATTTGCTCTGATTATATCACTACCAATGATTTCCCTTTGGGTCCAGGGTAAATCTCCCTAATTTGGTAAAAATCTCTCCTTATATTACATCTTCAAAGGTCACTTTTTTATTTACATTATATTCACTGCCTTCAGACATGACATACAACAACAGTCTCTGCACCCTTCATGTCCTCTCATCTGCCCTGCCACTGTGTCAGTTATTGCTCACTGCTGGAATGGTGGCAGGTCTTGTTGGATTGGTCTTATATAGGTCACATCCAGGCATCACAATATTAGCAAATTAGTTATAAATTATTAGCAAAAGAAATGACGATGTGTCATATGTGTTATATGATAAAAGCAATGATCTTCACTTGTTACAAAATTTGTTATGTCAAGTTTAATGTATGTATCTGTTTTACCTTCAGGCCATTGTTCAGGACATTTTCCACCTCCATCCAATTATAAAGCAGAAACCCAGAAGAGGGAACAAGACTACAAAAAGGGGAAACACAAAGCTTAGCAGAGTATGATATTCTGTGACATATTTAACAATAGAAATATTTATAACGCTGTGTAAGTTTCTGCTAATTTGCTTAAATCTTAAATTTTTATTTGAATGTTGATTTTCTCTATGTTCATTCCTTTTGGCTTTTGGTGAAGTTTGCCAAGTAAGAAAATACTCATTTTCCCAGGGAATTTACATAAATTAGAACAATTATTTATTTACATTCGTTTTCTAACAATTACTCATTTATTCATAACTAGCCACACACTCTATAGTAATAAATAGAAAATTTTTGAGTAACCTTTTTTAATTTTGTATTTTGTTGGCACACATTTATTTGCAAATACATACAGGCCATTCTCAATTTTCTCTCTGACCAATTACAGTGGTTCAACTGAATTTTTCTTCATGATTTTCACAAAGCTTGCATGCTCAATAGAAACCTTACTTTAAACTGTAAATGTCCATCCTTGATGCTGAGTCGTGGCAGCAATCCAGAGCTAAAAGCATCAGTACATTTACAGTGTACGGTATAGAATAGCCACATTGGCATTCAACAATATGTTATGAGATGGCTTTATATTAGATGATCCTGTCCCTCTGTATACCAGAGCAAGTTTCTGGGCACATTAGGTAGGCTATGTGTGTCAAATGAACTTTTATATTATGATATTTATGATACACACAATTTTACTTGGCCCAATACAATAAATATCTGTAAATAAGGAAAGAACGTGTTTGTGTACACACTTTACATGTTTTTACACCTATGTTTAATGCCTTCTTATCAATATTTTCTTATTTCTTCTTAGCAAGAAGTAGGGTGCAAGTTTTATGTGTTTATGCATGTGTATCTGACTGTATTTGCAGCATTATTCACTTTTCTTCCATCAGTTATTGTGAGGAACTCTACAGGGTTTGGCTTATCATAAGTTCTTTCTCTCCACTCTCCCCTTTCCCAAGCACACTAGAATTTGCACTGATTATTATCTTTGTAATTTTTCCTCTAGGCTCCGACTTGTCCTATTTCCCATCTTTCCAGCAGAGGGCAATAGTAACAATTATCTAGTCGACTTCTCCAACTTTAATGCTGATAGCCATGGTAGTAACACTTTGAATGAAAGAGGTTTCCAGGCTCTTGATTCACTGAGAATTCACAATGCCTCCAGGCTGTTGAGCTCTTGGGTGATATTGGTCCAAGTACATTTCATTGGCACATCCTCTGAAGCTGGGGACCCTGAAAAGCTTGTACGAGAATCCAAATCCTGTTTACAACAACAACCCTGGCTCAGGAGGATCAGAGGCTCAAGGTCTTCGTAAAAGCAGCAGAAAACAGAGTTTTGGATTCATGATAGCTGCTACAAAATCTTTCTTCTGTGGAAATACTCCTGAAAATACATGATTTCCTGATCACACACTGGCACAGTGGCCTCCCAGGGAATTGTGAGCTCAGTGTCATTTGATTAGACTAGGATGGATGAGCAAAGCCTTAGCTGGGCAGGTGCCATTAAAAGTAGGAGGCAGATGCAGATCTGGACCTCAGATTTTCTAATGTACATTAAAGTCATCCTCAGTTGAGCTTGATTGTTGAAAAAACAAATCCCACACACTGAAGAACAACACTTATCATTCTAGATAGGTCAAACTAACCCAAGCTATGACAAAACATGTGAAGAATACAAAGGACTAGGGGTATAGGACATTGTAGAGAAACAAAACAAAGCAAAAGAAAAACACATAAAAAACAAAAACACTTAGAACTGTGGTATTTACCAACATAAATACTACAAGTAAGCAAAAGGACTCCTGTGTTTATGAGCCAAGACTGTCCTAGTCTACACCCTGCTGTTTGCATATCTAGTCCTCTGAAACCACAAAAGGCTTAGATTTGCTTTTAATTGAACTAAGACAAGAAAAGTTTGTAGACAGAGACCAGACAACAAGATGGGTTTACTGGTGAAAACGGTCAACTTGCTGCTACTCAGTGTAGTGGGTGAGAAATAAGGGGATCTCCAACTGTAACATAACATCATTTCCATCATAGAAGTTTTAGTTTAAATGGAAATATTTTCCTTCCTTCCTTCCTTCCTTTCTTCCTTCCTTCCTTCCTTCCTTCCTTCCTTCTTCCTTTACTTCCTTTTATCCTCTGACTCCTCTACTTCTTCTTTGTTGTCATCTATGTCTTTTGCATACTGTGTAAAATGAAGATATTCTGGAATCCTGTTTTCTACTAATGTTTATGTATTTTCATCTTTCTCTCCATAGTAATAGATGGTGAAATTATTCTCACTCAGTCTCCAGCATCCATTACCACATCACCAGGGGAGAGGTTGATATCACCTGCAGTGCCAGCTCAAGTGCAAGTTCCAATTATTTCCACTGGTACCAGCAGAAGACAGGAGTCTTCCCTACACTCCTGCTTTATGGAAACTCCAACCTGGCTTCTGGAGTCCCAGCTCGCTTCAGTGGCAGTGGGTCTGGGACATCCTATTCTCTCACAATCAGCAGCATGGAGGCTGAAGATGCTGCCACTTACTACTATCAGCAGAAGAGCAGTGTCCCATCCACACAGTTCTACAAAGCAGAACAAAAACTGCTTTGGACTTCTCAGACACCAGTGCTTCCCTCTTAGAAGATATCACATGGTCAAGATTTTGACTGAGTTGTGATAAAAATCTCCAAATATTTCTGCAATAGAAACAGAGTCAAATTTCAATTAAGGGCCTTAAGCCAATTCTCCTGGCAAAGAAGAGGAAACTATATAAATGGAGATAGTGGGATGAGACAACCAGAGACCCCCATCTTTTCGGCATTATGTGCAGAGAACTGTTTTAGAGCTGTGATTTAGATTTCCTGATCTGGTAATTGACTCTAGAGAGGATGTCATTGGGCTTTTGAGAATATTTGCAGGGACTATTAGTAATATTTTTATAACTGTTTCCAGGGGTAACCAACAGCTGTCCCCCAGAGTAGTCCTTCATCACAGAATGGCTTATGGTTGGACTCAAGGGGGAAGAACTAAACACTGAACTCATAATTCTCTATCATCTCTTCATGAGGTGGGAAATATTGATGACAGTATCTTTCTATTTGTAGAGTGTGCAGCACTGTGGAAATGGGTGAAACTTACAAACAAGGCCTAATATAAGAAACTTGTAGATCCCTCCATTTGCCTGCAAACCTCATGATGTCATTGTTTTTCTCTGCTGAGTAGTATTCCATTGTATATATGTACCACAGTTTGTTTATCCATTCTTCAGTTGAAGGGCATCTAGGTTGTTTCCAGGTTCTGGCTATTACAAATAATGCTGATATGAACATAGCTGAGCAAGTGCCCTTGTGGTATGATTGAGCATTCCTTGGGTATATGCCCAAGAGTGGTATAGCTGGATCTTGGGGGAGATTGATTCCCAATTTTCTAAGATAGCACCATATTGATTTCCAAAGTGGCTGTACCAGCTTGCATTCCCACCAGCAGTGGAAGAGAGTTCCCCTAGCTCCACATCCTCTCCAGCACAAGGTGTCCTCAGTGTTTTTGATCTTAGACAATCTGACTGGCGTAAGGTAACCCAGACTCAGAAAGACAAACATGGTATGTACCCACTCATAGGAGAATACTAGCTGTGGAACAAGGATGACTGGACAGCTACTCGCAACACCAGGGAGGCTACCTGGATAACAGGACCCCAAGAAAGACACGGGGATCGCCCAATGACAGAGAAATGGAGGAGATCTACATGAACAATCTGGACATAATGAGGGGCGAGGGGCGAGAGAAAGAGAACTTGGGGAAGCAGGAGATCCCAAATGGATCAAGAACAGAGAGGGAACATAAGGAATGTTCATGATAAATGAAGACCACATGAGAATAGGAAGAAGCAAAGTGCTGGAGAGGCCCACAGAAATCCACAAAGATGCCCCCACAATAAACTGCTGGCAATAGTCGAGAAATAGCCCGATTTGACCTACCCTGGTGATAAGATGGCCAAACACCCTAATTGTCGTGCTAGAAACCCCATCCAGTAACAGAGGGAACTAGATGCAGATATCCACGGTCAGGCCCTGGGTGGAGCTCAGGGAGTCCAATAGGCAAGAAGGAGGAGGGTTTATGTGATCAAGAGCTGTTGGGACCAGGGATGGATGGAATACAGGGACAAATGGCCAAACGAATAGAAACACATGAACTGTGAACCAATGGCTGAGGGGCCCCCAACTGGATCAGGCCCTTTGAATGGATGAGACAGTTGATTGGCTTGATCTGTTTAAGAGGCATACAGGCATTTGAACCGGGCCCTGTGCTCAGTACATGAATTGACTGTTTGAAACCTGGGTCTTAGTAGAGACCCTAGGCTCAGCCTGGGAGGGGGGAACTAGACCTGCCTGGGCTGAGTCCACCAGGTCGATCTCAATCCCCGGGGGAGTCTATGCCCTTGAGGAGATGGAAATGGGGGGTGGGCCGGGGGG
>CABHPP010106959.1:0-13181 GCA_902168425.1 Peromyscus attwateri
TGCAGACGCGTGTGCTGATGCTCCTCCCGTTCTCCATGTAGAGCGTGTGCCCAGAGGGAACACCGCTCATGCCACTTTCCCTGCCCACCACCCTCCTCGAGTCCACTTGTCCTCTGATACTTTATTTCTCTCCATAGTTTTTACCATCACCTGGCTCAGCGTGGCTTTCTCATGTTCTCGTATCTGCCTGTCTCTCTCCACTCAAATGTGAGCTTTTGTGGGGCAAAGATTCTGTTGTTTGCTGGAGTGCCTGGCACAGGCAGGCACTTGGAGAGTCATGACTGTGGACTGTGCATACATGGAAGGTGGGAGTGTGAGCTACATGAGAGATATATGGGCTTGGCTGGTGAGGGCGCTGGGCAGCAGAATGGGCTTGGGAGAGACCTTCAGTGCTGTGTCTTGGCCTGGACCAGAGGAGGGTTGTCCAATCGGAACTAGTGCTGTGGATCCGTGGAGGTTGGTAAGCTGGGCTGAGGAAGGGCTCTGTGCTGGTAGCAATAGCTGTGGAGGAGGTGGAGAGGCAGAGGTGTGTGTGAGGCCTGTCAGGACTGTGACTGAGGGGCTTGGTGACTCCAGCTTGTTCTCAGTTTGTCCTAGGAAGGTAGAGGCACAGCCTGTGCCATTCCTGCGCCCCATTCCCCTTGCGTTGAAGCTCATAGGGAAGGAAGGGGTGCAGGGCAGCAGGCAGTGGCCTCTTCCATTTCATCATGAAGAGGACCAGTGTTGTAGGGTAGGAGGTCCTACCCGAAGGCATCCATGTTACCTGGGGTTCCCCCCACCCTGGAGACATTGTTTGTGGAGCTGATATGGGACAATGCATCAAAGCCTCCAAAACCCAGATTCTATATCCACATCCACACTGTGCACTAGTCTGCTAGCTTTCCAGGAAAGCGGTACCCTGCAGGCTCTAGAAGGTCTGTGGGCTTCTGAGCAGAACCTACCAACAGAGACCCTTGCTTCAGAGTACTTGGTGGGTCTCTTCCTTCAGATACTTCTTAAATGACAACATAGATCCATACACTTTGAAAACACTTTTCTTTCGCAAAAGAAGCTTTTTGCAAAAATATTTGGGAAAGAGGAATATTACCCATAAACTAGTGGACACAGTGGAATTTTTGAAAATATTAGAACACTTCTTCTTCTTCTTCTTCTTCTTCTTCTTCTTCTTCTTCTTCTTCTCCTCCTCCTTCTCCTTCTTCTTCTTCTTATACTACCGTGTATCTGGGCGGTGGTGGTGCACACCTTTAATCCCAGCACTCAGGATACAGAGGCAGATGGATATCTGAGTTCAAGGCCAGTCTAGTCTACAGAGTGAGTTCCAGGAAAGCCAGGACTGTTACACAGAGAAACCATGTGTTGAAAAACCAAAAAAAGAAACCTTATAAGCAGACCCTTGGTGTGGGACCACTGTATGGCCCAGCTCTCCTGTAAAGGTGCATTCTGTGTTTTTAGCCTCAAAGACCAAACACGTAGGAAATCATTCACTGTGGATGCCATCTGATTTAAGAGTTTGTTGCAAATACCAGCTTTTCTCCTGGGGCGGACGCCAGCTGACAAGTTCTGGGGAGAAGCAATTAGAAGCAGATGTTGCCGTTGCTGCTATCGGCACGTTTGTGAGTCTCTCCCAAGCTAATAACGTGGGTGAAGGGATCTGTACAGTGTTTGTTTTTACTTCCTCTTCACCAACAGTCCTCCCACACAGGGTCACAGAGAGTGGGGTACAGTGGCTCTGTGTGCGCCAGCTGGGCTCAGGGGACGACGCACTTTCCTGCTTTGACACTACGGCTGCTGCTCCCTCTGAATGGGGCCTGCAGAGGCTCTGTCCCTGGTGCTGAAGTCTGTAGCGAGCAACCCGGCCCTTTTCTCTCCTCGTTTGTTTGTTTTTGTTTTGGGAGAAGGTCTCACTAAGTAGTTTTGGCTGCCTTGGAACTTTCTGTGTAGACCAGGCTGGCCTCAAACTCACAGAGATCTGACTATCTCTGCCTCCACGCCCAGCAGTGTGGCCCTTTCCTGACTGTCCCGTCAGGGCTGCAGTGGGCATAGAGGGTAGAAGCAGGAGGAACACAGACCTTGGCTCACAGTCAGTCTGAACTTTCCTGTGTCACCACCCAGGAGAGGAGTGCTTATGGGATAGCAGTGTGCAGTCTTATGACAGGAAGTCCAGGGGGAGTGGCCAGAGAGCTGCGGGGCGGAGAGACGTGATGTTTGGTTGTTTTCCCTCCACTGTGCCCAGCACCTCTGGTCTCTTTTTAAATATAGATCCAGTTTGGTCTTTTCCCCCCATACTCTTGACTCCTGGTTTTTTATGGAACTTATAAGGGTTTTGCTTGAGATCAAGTTTCGGTGACGCCTTTGGCTTAGTGTGTCTTCCTCACTTGCTCTCGTCTCATTTCCTGTGCCCAGCACAGCGTCGGATAGGCACCTGGTAGATTTCCACGTAAAAGGAATGAGAAAAAGAACTTTTTCCACTCACCTTTTATTTATTTATCTATTTATTTATTTATTTATTTATTTTTGTGAATAAAGTTTTATTGGAATGCAGTCACATGCATACATTTATGTCCCGTCTGTGGCTGCTCTCATGCTACGATGGCAGAGCTGAGACTGCACAACCTGCAAAGCCCCCGATATGTACAGTCTGGCTGTCCCTGAGTATAGAGGGACCTGGCTCGTGAGCTGCTGACAAAGTGGGGCCCGCTGTACCTGGCCTCTTTCCACGCATTTGCTCGGGGAATTTTTTTTTTTTTTCTGGATGGTTCTCCAGCTAGTGGTGTTTGGGTCATTTTTCTTGTTTTCTCACAGTGGACTATTAAAGTTTACTTTGTCATGCAGTCCACCATAATGGCATCTTTGTTCCAGGAGCTCTTCCACACCGGGGACTTAGACCCTTAAGCTCAAGTGTAATAACTCAGACTCTGAATCAAAGTAAAGCCAACATTTTGCAGGCAAGGAGCAGGCTTCTGCCATCAGGACCAAGGGTCTCAAGCCCATCACTGCAGGACCACTTCAGGCCAACAGGCTCATCCAAGGACTTCAGGCACAAGCTCCGATGAATAGCTGAAGTATAACTTTTAAGCTACATGCCAGTCAGTAAATTTTTCTGAATCTTTAAAACTCAGCAAAATGTCAAACGTTGGGATTCTGATTCCGTCCAGCCAGCCCAGTTCATTATGGAAAATGGGCTGCTTGGCTCTCTTTCTCCTTTTCTTGGCTGATCTCTCTGCCATGGCATGGTGACTGGAGTCCATCTCATCACGACAAAGTGCCGGACTTCATATCCAGCCTCTGCAGGATGTACTCAGCTGCACTAAGCTGGCCGGATGCTGCTGGGGCCATATTTTGTGACTACTTCCTTCTAGCACCTTCTCTGAGAGGGCTGTTGTCTGATGCTAAGGGTGTCCTTAGTCTGGCTTTCATGGTGCTGTGGGTGCCCCTCTTTCCAGAGCCAGGGGCTTGAGCTGCAAGAGCCTTAGGTTCAAATCCTCCCGTTCTTACTCACTTACCTGGGCGGTCCGAGGCAAAATAGGCAAACCTGCTGTGATGCACAGTCCCCCGTCATTGTGGCAGAGGGAAACAGTGAGGATGTCCGCAGAGCAGGGTTCTCATATTTGCCCCATGGAGGAGAGCTCCAGTCCTCACTAGAGTATAGATTTTGCCTCCATAGTCCCCTGTGGTGGGGAGGCTTCTGCATGTCAGCAGGTTCCAGAGGATGCAGAAGAAGAGGAGAGTGAAAACCTTTGAGTAGCCCTTCTCAAAGGACCTCTGAACTCAGTGGTTCCTGGCTTCTCTCATGTGAGCACCCCAAGCCTTCAACTCAGTGGGTCTGTACCAGCTGTGACCTTTCTCCATACCTGTGGTAGCTTCTGGTCTCCTTAGGCATCCATGGCCTCTTCATCCCCAGATGCCTCTCAGATGGCTCCCAGTCATCTCAACATCTCAGCACTGTATCTTCTAGTAAGCCTGAAGCAGAGCAGCACCCAGGGCCATGTGGCCCAACCAGTGGTTGCTCTGGGATCTATGTCGAGGGAGAGGCCTCTCTGACAAAGGGTGTGAAGGCAGTTTGCAGTTTAGAATGATGACTTCAGGGAATTCCCAGGATATCCTGTGTAGGGTAAGGTGCTGTATGAACCAGGCTCTGTGGTTCTTGGCCAAGGCTGGCCTCTCCAGCTCCTGGGTTCTGGTGGAATAACAGCTATAACAGTAATAATAACAACAGGACTAATAGCCTCCTGGTTTCTAGTCTGGTGATACCCTGGCTCTAAGCCCTGCATGGTGTGGGAGCCATAGAGCTGACAGAACACTGAGACATAGACCCATCAGCACCGGGTCCCATGACGGTCGCCTTCAAGTTCATTGTGTTTGGAGGCAAAAGTTAGGATAAGTCATCAAAGCAACTCCTCCCCTCTCATATCACATTTGTTAAGGAAGCCCCAGCTCAGAAGCCGTAGCCCGTGCTTAGGAATTATCTTTTCACAAGGATGGACGATGGAACTCCAGCCTCAGCAAGTCTCTGCTCAAAGAAGGCAGGCCTGGCCTGGGAACTGGAGCAGCCTCGGAGAATCTAGGACGAGTGTCTCTCAGAGCTGGGGAGGCTGGACTCTGGCCCAGTTCCTTCCCTGTGTGTGGGGTAGACGCCGGGCAGGCAGGGGGCTGAGTGCTTTCGCATCGCCTCCTGCTCTACCCTTGAGAAAGACAGCTGTGATGCGTTGAGACTTGCTGTGTTTCTGCTGCAGGCCCCCGCTGTTGCTCTGAACCTCTAACTTCCGCCCGCTCCGGGGTTCTCCCGATAATATCAGCTCTGACAGGCTAGCTCACTTTTGCTCAGCACACCCTGGTGCTGCTTTGACACGGATCATCAATATTTCATGCTTGTTCTACATTCTTCCTCCCTTTCTTAAGTGTTTAAAGGGACATTTTGACTCCCTGAATTGGCTTCTTGACCCCCTTCTGGCGCCATGTGCTAGGTCCCCAATGGCGTGTACCCTAACATGGGGTGACAGCAGGGCCCTGGCTGGCCCTTGGTCTTGTGGACCCTCAGCCTGGCTTTTTGTCATCACAGCTATTTACCTTTAAGTTGGGGTGTCCCAGGAGAAGGGAGCCTCCCCCAAGGCAGGGATCGGGTCTCTTTGCTGCTGTGTCCAAGCACCTACCATTCGTGCGGAGCACGTAGTAGGCTCTGGGAGAGAAGCACTGACAAGAATGACTAATAGCTCTAATCAAGACTGATAGAAAGATCCTGAGTAATTAACCAGCCCGTTGGCAGGCAAACAGAGGCACAATCCACTGATTTCATTGCCAGCCCCTGATGTGGGTGGCCTTCCTCGGATGGAGTTTCCTCCCTGGGTAGGGGTGGCCTGAGCTGACGGGGGCTGCACTGACCCACCTGGTGGACACATCTGGGAGCTGCCTGCCTTCTTGTCCCATCTGGTGGCCCGGCATTGGGATGTTTGAAAACTCCTGGTGACCGCAGCCTTGAGGCCCGAGTGTGGGTGCTAGGCTAGTGCCCTGAGTGGGATTGTCAGGGTTCCATGTGCCTTCATCTCCCTGACGGCAGCCGTTTGAGACCCAGCTTCGCCCACGCTGTGCTCCATGCCATCAGTTTTGGTGACACTGTAGGCAGGTTGCTTATTTGCCCTAATGAGGTTTTGATTACTTTCCATCCGTCTCTTTCATCTGTTTCATATTAAAACGCCTTTCTATCTGGACTCTTTGTCCTCTCTACGGTTCTGACTGAGCTTTGCTGCAAACTTTTCAATGCAGATGAGACTAGGAGACCCACAGAGCTGGGGATGCAGGGAGAGGGAGATATGCAGCAGGACTCCGGGTGTGCTTTGCTTTTCCCAGGATCCTGTTTCCTTATCTGTCAGGTGGAGGTGGGTGAGGCTCTGGACCACCTCTCAAACCTCTGTTATCAGACTGTGAGTGCCGCCATCTACCCTGTTTTATAGCTCTTTCTGTCCTAGTAGGCCTGGAAGGGAGAGCCGGCACCATCTCCAGTGTACGCTCAGACCAGGAAGCATTCTCCTAACCCCCTGCGAGTATAAGCCCACTGCCTACAGTCTAGGGAGGAAGCTGGCCCTGACAGGGTCAGTTCTCAGGCAAGGACAGACAGCCATGGAGGGTTGAATCTGAAGCAGGAAGTGCGGGAAGAGGAAGCATGTCATTTGTCAATGTCACAGATGCTTTCTGAGCCCCTACCAGATACCAGGTGTTGTCCCAGGGCATGATGTAACACAGCCCAGCTGGACTATCCACTCCTTCAAGGGATTCAGTCCACAGAGCAAAGCCTACTGCTGAAGACAGGTAGCTGTGTCTGAGGATGTCTGAAGCATTTGCCAGCCCCACTGGTCACCTTCACAAGTGGTTGGGGTACCCCTGTGGTCTCCTAGGCAGTCCCAAACCCTGGGCAGAGGAGGGCAGCTAGTTCCTAGAGTCTAGAGCCTCTAAGACTTGCCCCTAACTTTTCCTTTTGAGTGTTTCCTTGGGTGAGTTGCTGTTGAGAAACTGTAGGAGCCCAGAGGCCAGTTTCCTAGGACTGTCATTAGCACCCACCCACTAGGAAACTTGATGTGAAGAGCAGAGACCTGGCTCTTTAGATATGTGGTGATTCTGTAAATACAGTGTGTATAGATTTCTGCTTTGTGTATCCTCTACCAAATATGTTGCCACTGAGGGAAATTCTATGCTGTGCCCAATGGTTCTCACCCTCAGGTGCTTAAAATTATTTTAATTTAAATTTTAATTATCTTCCTTTACCTGGCTTCCTTTCCATGGCTTGTGTCCAGTGGCTTGATGTCCAGGTTATTTTTATTTTGTCTGAATATACTTTAAATACTTGGTAATCTTTTGGTGACAGCTTTATTCAGATAGCATTCAACTCACTTGTTTAAAGTGTTAGCACAGTAGTTTTTGGTGTGTTTCCAGCACACGGCGGCCCATCACCTCAGTCAGTTGTGAACATTTTCATCACTAGTAAAGGAGCTCTGTGCTTGTAGCAGCCTGGCCTCTGTCCCTAGGCCCTTCAACCACAGGTCTGTTCCTGTCTCTAGCTGTCATTTATGAGTCTTGTTGAGCTTACTAGTGTCCTTATTGATTTTTCTCCCTGCTGGACATATTTCTTTTTCAGTCCTTCAGCCTTTTTCTTTTTCATTTTTAAAGAGATAGGATCTCACTCCACAGCCCAGGCTGGCCTTGAACTTATAACAATCCTCCTGCCTCCACTTTCAAAGTGCTGGGATTGTAACTGTGCTCCTCTTCCTGGGTCTGTCCATTTCTGAAGGAAGAGTTGAAGGCCCTAACTGTGATTTGGCTTCATTAGTCTCACACTGCTAGCCTGTCAGTTTTGCCTTACGCATTTTGATACCTTATTAGTTGCTTGTAGTGGGTAGACATTCCAGCTTTGATCTGGAAGTTCCAACCCCCATTGAGGCTTCGGTAACTGTTACGCCTACAAGGTGGGGCCAAGAGAGGACCCTGGAGACCCAAGATTCAGATGGGCCAGCTCTATCTGTTCCTGGACCCTGGACGGTGGAGGTTGACCGAGCAGAGCTCCAGAGAACACCACTGGACTGCGATACACCTGTGACCTACCTGTCCCTTCATTTGTAAGTTACGCCACTAATAAACTTTCCTTTTAACTACGTGGAGTAGCCTTAATAATTTCATCAATAATCTGGCGCCCAACGTGGGGCACGAACCCACGACCCTGAGATTAAGAGTCTCATACTCTACCAACTGAGCTAGCCGGGCTCTCTCCAGCCCCCATCTAGATGGTCTTTCAGAATTTCTGCTTCTGAAAATGGTCTGTCAGATACTCTAGGCCTGTAGCCAATTTGAATGCACCAACAATGCTGAGAAACATTAGGTGACTGTCCAGGCTGCCAGCTGTCTCGTTCTACTCTTGCAAGATTCCCAAAAGTTGCTTGCATCCATCTACCATTTCTCAGGTACCATTATATTTCTTCTCAGGTCTTTGATGGGAATGAAGACTAGCAGTTATAGTTACAACTTAGTATATATATATATAATATCTTAGAACATATTAAGTATTAGATTCAGGTTCTTTAGGATAGGACACGTTTTGGAATGATCTATGTAACATGCCATTTACCTATGCTCTAGACTTGTCTGAATTTTAGTATGTGTTTCTTGCTTGATATTGTTCACATTGGTTGTAGTTCCATCTTATCTAGGTCATTATCCCTCATTATTCCTGGACAATATTTGATAACCATTCCTTTGTATATAGTCTTGTATTAGGTTAGAACCTTCTTATTTAGACAAAAAGGGGGAGATGTAGTGGGTAGCCATTCCAGCTTTGATCTGGAAGTTCCAACCCCCATTGAGGCTTCTGTAACTGTCACGCCTACAAGGCGGGGCCAAGAGAGGACCCTGGAGACCCGAGATCCGGATGGGCCAGCTCTCTCTGTTCCTGGACCCTGGATGGTGGAGGTTGACCGAGCAGAGCTCCAAAGAACACCGCTGGACTGTGATACACCTTCCCCAGACCCTGTGACCTACCTATCCTTTCATTTGTAAGTTATGCCACTAATAAACTTTCCTTTTAACTATGTGGAGTGGCCTTAATAATTTCACTAATAGTTGCTTACACTGTAAGGCTTGGAGAGCTGGCCCTTCTGTGTTCCTAATAACTTACTTTCCCTGATCATCTGTTAAGATAGGGTTTCTGCTAGCTTTTGGTTATTGTGAGGTAATCTTGCTTGTTTGTTTGCGACATGGCCTCTGAGCTTGTGGCCTCAGTTGTAGCTCCTCTCTCCGTAGCTCCTCTGGAATTCCTGATTCTCCTGCCTCTGTGTTGTTAGGTGTGGGATTACAGGCCCATGCCACCAAACCTGCTCCCTTCTCCGGTTTCACTCGAGCATTTGTACAGTTGTCTTTCCTGCTTTCTGAGCATACTGCTTTTCCTTCTTTAATTTTCTGAGGGTTGCTATGGAATTTGTTACATTAAAGCTAATTCAAGTCCACTTTCCATTGATCCTGTAGGACTCCAAAGCCATGCTGGGCACTTTGGTGTTTTCATTTTGTTTTTAAATATTTATACGTGTGTGTGTGTGTGTGTGTGTGTGTGTGTGTGTGAGAATGTGTGTGGAGAGAGGGCAGAGGAAGACGTCAGGTGCCCTGCTCTGCTACTTTCCCTTTATCCGCTGAGATGGGTTTCACATTGAACCTGGCGTCAAGCCAGAAGCCCACAAGCGCCACCCATCTCTGTCTCTCCACCCCCACCCCGGTGCTGGGGCGACAAGTATGCAACCACACGGGAAGGTTTTCCATAGGGGTTGGGGATTTGAACTCAGGTCTTCAAGCTTGCTCAGCAAGTGCTGTTATCTACTCTTCAGCCCTCTCCTTCTTCCACACTGAGTGCTTTTTAAGAGGGCTTCTTTAACTTTTTCCACTTGCAGCCCCTTTTCCCCAAGTTTTTTTTTTTATGTAATTCCAGGTATCTAGATATATAAAATACATCTATAAATCAAGCGCTTACTGGTACTAAATCATAAGGAAATATATTCCAACAGTTCTTTGATACACATATGATTTATGTACATACCATTATTAAAGATGAACACAAATCTGTGTACTAATGAGATAGGTAGGTGCACTTGTGTGTTTTTACACAAAGCATTAAGTCTTGGCAGATTATTTGATACTGAAGGACATGAACATCTTCATCATTTTTCGGTTGATGGATATTCTGATTTTATAATTGTCAGTGCGGAGAACTCTGCTTTGCATAAACATGAAGTATAAAACTACAGAAGTATGTTTGGGATCACTTCAGAAGTTACTAGAAATTCTGCCCTAAACCCAATCCACAACCTATTTAGTAGTGTGTGTGTGTGTGTGTGTGTGTGTGTGTGTGTGTGTGTGTGTTCATTTGCATGCATGTGCACGTGTGTGTGAAAGCCAGAGGACGACTGCAGGTGTCATTTCCCATTCCCCAGGTGCCATCCACCTTTTCTTCTCTCTCTCTCTCTCTCTCTCTCTCTCTCTCTCTCTCTCTGTCTCCATCTCTGTCTCTCTGTCTCTGTCTCTGTCTCTCTCCCTCTCTCTTGAGACAAGTTGTTTTACTGCCCTAGAACTTGCCCAGTAAGCCAGACTGCCCGGCCAGCAAGCCCCAGGGGTCTGCCTGCCTCTGCCTTCCTGCAATGGGATTACAAACTTACACTATCATACTTGGCTCTTTAAAATGTAGGTCCTGGGGATTGAACTCAGGTTCTTACGTTTGCTGAGGCAAGCACTTTGCCAACAGGCTATCTCCCTAGTGTCTCATTTAATGGTTTGTTTTTTTTTTTTTAATGAAACTCAAGTTAGCAATTCTGGCATTGGCTAACTTTTTAAGTCAGACATTCTAATCCAATCCCACAATGTGCTGGTTTGATACTGACATGCCAAAGAATGACAGCAGGAAAGGAGCCAAAGATATTTTTTTTATTTTTTCGAGACAGAGATTCTCAGTAGCTTTTGAGTCTGTCCTAGAACTCACTCTGTAGACCAGGCTGGCCTCAAACTCACAGAGATCTGCCTCTCTGCTTCCCAAGTGCTGGGATCAAAGGCGTGCGCCGCAGCCACCACCACCACCACCACCCAGCAGGAGTCAAAGTTTTTGTTTTCTGTTAATTTAACCATTGCATTTACATAAGGATAGAAAAATCTTACATACAGTAAAAACCCCATGATTCATAATGTAATGTCCTGGAATTGGAGCTGGGATGTTACAGGCAGTGTTGGTTGGTGCCTCATGGTGTGATGGCACTTGTGTGTTCAGGACCAAGTGGCAGGAAACTGTGAGATACAAGGTGAGTGCTGCCAGAAGCAGTTGGAGTTAAGCACACATTAGAGTTTGAATTACTTTTCAGTGTTTGTGCATTCAGAGACCCTTCACTTCGGCCTGTTTCTGTGACCTTCACATCGAGTCACAGGCCAGTTTATACTTCTTGTTCTCCTTCCTTCCTTCCTTCCTTCCTTCCTTCCTTCCTTCTTTCTTTCCTTCTTTTTTGAGACAGGATCTCACTAGATAGCCCTGGCTGTCCTGGAACTCACTATGTAGACCAGACTGGCCTCCAACTCATAGAGATCTGCCTGCCTCTGCCTCCTGAGTGCTGGGACTGAAGGCGTGTGCCACCATACCCGGTCTTCTTCTTTTTTTTTTTTTAAGTTTGTTTTTATTTCAGTGTGTGTGTGTGTGTGTGTGTGTGTGTGTGTGTGTGTGTGTGTGTGTTTTATCAAAGAATAACTTTCAGGAGTTAGTGGGTTCCAGGGACTGAACTCAGGTTTCCAGGGTTGACAATGAGTACCTTTACCTTCTGAGCCATCCCATTGGCTCTCTTCTTTTTTGAAATGTATGTCCGAGCTCCTCACTTTTATCATTTTTTTTTTCCTAAAAAACATCTCTTAACAGTTTTGCCAGATGGGCCTGTGGGAAACAAATTCATTTAAGTTTGTGATTTTTTTTCCTTTTTTGAGAAGCCTTTATTTTTTCGCCACATCATCATCATCATCATCATCATCATCATCATCATGTGTGCAAACACAGGCATGCATGTGTACCACATTGTGCTTTGGAAGTCAGAAGACAACTTTTTGAACTTGGTTTTCTTTCTCCTCCTGTTGTGGATTCTGGGGATTGAAATCAGGTTGTCAGCCTTGCTCAGCAAGTGCTCCTACCCACTAGCCCTCTCACTGACCCCTTATCCATTTTTCAAAGCTAGATTTGCAAGGTAAAGAATTCTCAGCTGCTGGTTTCTTCCTCTCTGTTCCTTGGCTGCTCTGCCTTGTTCTCTGTGTGACTCTGAGAGGAGCCTGAGTATGCTTCCTAGCTTTGCTTCTCTGCAAATGTGGTTCTCTGCTGCCCGGCTGCTGGCACGGTGTTTTCTTCCTCTCCAGTTTTCTGTAGTTTAAAATTCTATGCCTAGATATAGCTGTGTTATATTTTTGTCTATTCCCCCTTTTATCCACTTTGTGTTCCCTGGGGCTTCTGGACCTGCCATGTGCACCTGTCATTCATCTGGGGAAATTCTCACATGTTACCGTCCTGAGGATTTTGTTCTCAGCTCTGTCCTTCCTTACAGCTGTGTGTGTGTGTGTGTGTGTGTGTGTGTGTGTGTGTGTGTGTGTGTTCTCATGTATGTGGGTGCTCATGGAGGCCAGAAGTTCATGTTGAAGGTCTTCTTCAGTTGTTCTCCATTGTACTTACGGAGGAGGGGTCTCCCACTGAACCCAGAACTCACTGATTTGACTATTCTAGCTGGCTGGCTTGCTCATGAGATCCCCTGCCTCTGACTCCTCAGTGCTGGGATTACAGGTGAGGGATTATGCTTGCCCAGCTTTTTATTTTGTGTGGGTGCTGGGGATCCAGACTCCCAGAGCCACCCTGCCCTGATATTACACTCCGACATGTGCCCTACAGTTGTTGCATAGTCTCTCCTGGGGTTTTCCTCCAGTCTTCCTTCTCTTTGCTCTTATAAACGCTGGAGGTATCTATTGAAATGTCCTCAGTCATCTACAGTGTACTAACCAGCCCACCGGAGGAACCCTTCATTTCTGTTTTGGCGATCCTTTCTGGGATTCTCCCCTCCGCCTATAGTGCCCATACCACACACCTCTCTAGAGCCCATAGCATGGAGAACACAGCTGTTTCTCATTACGGGTCAGTCCAGCATCCCTCTCGTCTCATCGCTGTGCTCCTCTGACCCTGCCTTGTCTTCTGTCATGCACCTTGTCATGCTTACCTGGCAGGCAGGTATGCTAGGTGAGCACATCTGAGGTCAGACTCCCAAGATGGTGGAAGCTGTTTGTGTGGGGGAGGTATTGCTCTTTAGTCCTGGCCAGGCCAGGCCTCTAGTGAGCTTCATGTGTTTCTCAGTGCCTATGCCCCCAGTGCCCAGTCCCTTGAGACCGGACAGGCCAGAATGGGCTGGCTTGGGTATTTTCTTCCCCAAATAGAAGGCAGCATGACAGGAACTGTGTGTTCTCCTGCCACAGGGAGGGCTTGAGCCAGCTGGGGCTGACCATGTCCTTTTTGCATGTCAGTTTGGCTGTGAAAAGCCACAGTGTCTCCGGCTGTGCTAAATGGTACTCCTGAGGGCAGGCCTCCTTAACAACAGAATGGTCAGAACATTTCAATGTGCATTTATCCCAAATGCTTGGGACAAGAAGTAGTTTGG
>CABHPP010106961.1:926-15679 GCA_902168425.1 Peromyscus attwateri
CTACAGAGTGAGTAGGGCTACACAGAGAAACCTTGTCTTGATAAAACTAAAACTTAGCTGCTAAAATAATTCCCTCCCCAGAACCAAGTGCAACTCCTTGAAGTCTAGAGTCCTGCTGTGTTGCTGTGTGTATCAACATTTCAAAACGTTTAACTCACCTTCCTGGGACACAGGGAGGACCAGAGCTTCTGGGGCTCAGCGCCACCGTGTGCCGCTGAGCACTTGTTAAGACGGCAGGATCCTGGTACTGATACAAAAGACGTCTGCCTTCTCACAAACAAAACCTGGTTGGCAGGTGGTGCTGCACGCCTTTAATCCCAGCACTCAGAGGCAGGTGGATCTCTGAGAGTTTGAGGCCAGCCTGGTCTTCAGAGTGAGTTCCAGGACAGCCAGGGCTACAGAGAGAAACCCTGTCTCGAAAACCAAAAACCACAACAGAAACAGCAACTCAATTTGAAGTCTTCAAAGGAGTGTCTCTTGGAAATCAGTGTTTTAAATTATGCTCTTCTCCTTGACTCTGGCACTCTGGAATCAACCAGGAGTGATTTGACAAAAAAAAAAGATGAAACCGGACCAGAAACCAAACCAAAGCCTAAACCCACCCCTGCCGGACGGACGAGACTGATGAGCCCAACCTGGAAGCAGTTCCCTAGCTGGCCACTCCCTGCTCTGCCCCTTCCGGTTTTCACCTGGCCTGCCTCCCAACCCGTTAACCCTTAAGCCAAGATTCTTTCTAGAACACCAAATAAAGCAAGCCGTGGCTCCCATCAGAAAGTGGCACACAGCAGACTCTAGCAGACATCCATTGCAAAGGATGACCCTTGTCTTGAGGGTGGCGGAGTGGGTCGACCTCCCCCCTCACAAGTTTGGATGGCTTTGGTGACTTGCTCCTGAATGCTGTTTTTCCCCCTGGTAGCCCCAGAAATTATCGGACCGATCACAAGAGCCACACTGGGGTTGGTTCCCTGATCTGACCAATCCTCCCTGGCAAGAGACCCTCAAGGAAAACCCAAAACAGTCCCTTTCCTGTAATTTATATTATCCCCCAAATCAGTGGTTCTCAACCTTCCTAACACTGTGACCCCTTAATATTGTGGTGACCCCCAACCATAAAATTATTTCATTGCTACATCATAACTGTAATTTTGCTATGGTTATGAATCGTAAGGTAAATTATTGGATATGTTATGCAGGATATCTGATCTGCAACCCCTATGAAAGGGTCATCTGACCCTTCTCAAGGGGGTCACGACCCACAGGTTGAGAACTTTTGCCCTAAATGAAACCATAAATGAAGAACAGCCACCAATCAATCCATCAATAAGTGGGTAGAAAGTCCGTCTGCTCCGACATAAGCCTGCCCTCACCATCTGCCTATCAGAGGGGATGTGGTGTTGGTTCTTTGAAAATGCAGTTTACTGAGCACTTTTGGAGCTTGAGAACAAGAGGGCTGAGAAGGCAGGCCGCCACAGGCCTGCCAATCACCCTCACGGTAGCAATGAGTTTCCTCACCTGTGAGGGGGAATGTTTACAGTGTCCAATGTGGAGTAGACGCTTATTATACTGTTGGCTTTTTGAATAAGGCTTAGCATGTGGTTAGCGCCTTGTTGACATGGGTTGTACCAGAGACTTCTCCTTTCAGTAAGATGAGAAACATCAAATTAAGATCATCTGACACCATCCAAATGCAGTGTTTAACTGAACCATACTAAAAAAACAAACAAACAAAAAAAAACCACAAAAAACGCTAACAACTCAGAATTCTGTTCCTTTTACATGTTTTTTAAGGTTTATTTATTATGTAGTGTTCTGTCTACATGTGTCTCTGCAGGCCAGAAGAGGGCGCCAGATCTCATCATAGATGGTTGTGAGCTACCATATGCTTGCTGGGAATTGAACTCAGGACCTCTGGAAGAGCAGCCAGTGCTCTTAAGTGTTGAGCCATCTCTCCAGCCTCCCCTCTTACATATCACACGCTCACATTGATCCATGGTATGAGCCTGGAAGACAAGAGAACTCCCCACCAGCCAGGAATCCTGCAGCGAGAAGCAACAAGATGGCCTCTTGTAAGCCCAACCCACAGCTCGAGGGCTCAGTCCCCAAAACTCACTGCACACTAGATGCTAATTTAAAGTCGCAGGTTATGTGGCTATAGATCTGGGTTCCCCTGGCCCTTCCTCAGGCTCATTCTACTAGAGCAGCTCACGGAAGCCAGGTTAACACCCACCTGTGTGTGCTGGCTTATGACAAAAGATACAGATGAAGAAATCCACTGGGCAAGACCATTCTCCATTCTCCAAGACCGTTCTCCATTCACCATTCTCCAGATGGGATGGAGTGGTTGTGAGGATGGAGCCTTCAGGACATAAGCATGCAGTGGAGCATGGGCAGCCATGTTTGAATGGGATAGACCGAATAGGGGAGCCCAGCAACGCTCTCCAGATTGTGCAGCCTAGCTTCCTTACAGCAAAGGAGCAGGAACCCTTGAGAACCCGAGTTTTAAGCTACACTTCAGACAAGTAATTTACTTTTAATTTTATTAGCAGTACTTGTTTGACATAGAGCTGGGGATGGAACTCAACCCAAGGTCTTTTCTGCTTTTCTAAATGGTTTTTATTTTTTTTAATTTTTATTTATTTATTTATTTATTTATTATTATTATTATTATTTTTGGTTTTTCGAGACAGGGTTTCTCTGTGTGGCTTTGCGCCTTTCCTGGAACTCACTTGGTAGCCCAGGCTGGTCTCGAACTCACAGAGATCCGCCTGCCTCTGCCTCCCGAGTGCTGGGATTAAAGGCATGCGCCACCAACGCCCGGCCTGGTTTTTATTTTTAACTTAGTGTCGGGGGGCGGCGGAGGGGAGATGGCATGTGAGTGTGGGTGCCCACAGAGGCCAGAGGCATGAGAGCGACCAGAAGCTGGAGTTATATACAGGTGGTTGGGAGCACCCTGGTGTGGGCGCTGGGAACTGAACTCGGTTCCTCTGAAAGAGCAGTAAACACTCTTAACTTCTGAACCATCTCCCCAGGCTTACATAAGACAGACAGAGAGCACATTTGCTTCCATGACCTGCCTTAGGGAGGAGAAATTCTCATTTCTATTTGTCTCATTAGTCTTGGGGAGGGAGTGAGGAGTCAAGAATCATGGACCATACTTATTAAACACAAATATGTGTGTGTACAATATAATGTCTATATAGACATACATGCACATATATTTGCACACACACACATATATGGATACTAGGTAACTGTCTTACTAAGGAGGAAAATATCATATGCATTTTTTTTTTTTTAAAAGACAAGGTCACTGTGTAGCCCCAGTCTTGGAATTCACAGTAATCCCCCTGCCTCTGCCTCCCAAGTGCCTGATTAAAGTGTGCATCCCCGCGCTAGGCACCACATGCATTCTTGGTGCAAACCCACAGGAGCACAAGGAGCTTTAGACAACTGAGTTTTCCAAGTGCTCACAGGGCGGAAGATCAAGTCCGCCAGAGCAAGGAGGAACTGTAAAGGTTTGGCAGACACAGACAAGGCTTGTCCTGAACGGAAAGAGCGCCCGTCTCTCAGTGAGAAAATGAAGAGAAGAGAGATGACCCCATGTGCCCAAGAGGTCTCTTTCTTGTTCTGTTTTCAGTGACACCTGAAAATCAAGAGACCCTCCCAGCCTACGCCCTGGTGATGCTGAGAAACTACGGGAGGGATGTGGCACAGCAATACCGGCCCAGATGGCCGGCCATCGGCCTGACGGAGAATACAAAAAGATCCTGCTGCCTAGGGACACGAAGGAAAACTTGACACAGCAAAATTGCAGTCGTCAAGGCTGAAGGGATCAAGAGGAGGAGGAGGGTGAAGAGGATGGGAACAGAGATGAAGATATGTAAGTTGACTCCAGCAGAGCCTTTTTTTCTTTCTTGGCTATAAACCATTTAACGCTCCCTATATACATCTTTCCTTTTTTTAATAAAAAAAACTGAAATGTGAAACTGAGAGCCGATTTTAAACCATACGGCGTCTTTTGTTATTTTGTTAACACACTACTGAATGTCTTTTTAAAAAAAAAAAACTATGGGGCTGGAAAGATGGCTCAGAGGTTAAGAGCTCTTCCAGAGGACGCGTGTTCAATTCCCAGCACCCACATGGTGGCTCACAAGTGCCTGTAACTCCAACACCTTCTTCTGGCCTTCTCCGTCATCAGGCACACACACAGACATACATGCAGGCAAAACACCAATGTATATAAAATTAAAAACAAATAAACAAAAAAAACAAGCCCAGTGGTGGTGGCGCACACCTTTAACTCCAGCACTCGGGAGGCAGAGGCAGGTGGATCTCAGTGAGTTCAAGGCCAGCCTGGTCTACAAAATGAGTTCCAGGACAGCCAGGATTGTTACAGAGAAACCGTCTACAAACAAATAAACAAAAAAACTATGTGTGTGGGTTTTTCCAGGTACATGCAACACCCACAGAGGCCAGGGAAGCGTACCAAATCCTCTGAAGCTGGGAACCAAATGAGGGTCCTCTACAGGAGCCAACTTCTGAGCCAATCTCCATAGCCCGCCCCCTACCCCACCCCCCAAATGTCTTTGGACAACCTTGTACTGGTGGTTTTTCAACAGCACATTGACTGGTACAGTATGGGCCTTCTACACTGAATGAAATTTAAAGCAGGTTCTTATTTGTGCAGTTTCCTCTGACGTAACATATGAAAATAATTGTTCTGTTGACTGACACTATTTTCAAAAAACCAAACCAAAACACACACACACACACACACACACACACTCACACACACACACACACACACACACATATACACCACAAAAAAAAAAAAGTTATTTTCTTGCCATTTTAAATACTTCTAAGAAAAATACAGTTTTTTGTGCTGGAGAGATGGCTCAGAGGTTAAGAGCACTGCTTGCTCTTCCAGAGGTCCTGAGTTCAATTCCCAGCAACCACATGGTGACTCACAACCATCTGTAATGAGATCTGGCGCCCTCTTCTGGCCTGCAGGGATATGTGCAGACAGAACTCTGTATACATAATAAATAAATCTTAAAAAAAAAAAAAGAAAAAGAAAAATACAGTTTCTAATTATTTAATTTCAGCTTTTGAGACAGGTTATATGTCTCCCTCTGTAGCCTTGGCTGGCCCAGAACTATGTAGACCAGGCTGGCCTTGAATTAAGAGATCCACTTGCCTCTGCCTCCTGAGTGTTAACATTAAAGGTATTTGCAAACATGCCCTGCCCAGAAAATGTTTTTTTTTAAAGAGATTATTTTTATTTTGTGTGTATGGGTATTTTGCCTGCCTGTATGTTTGTGTGCCATATGCACTGAGTGCTCACAGAGTCCAGAAGAGGGCACCAGATCAACTTGAAAGTATGTGCTGGGAATTGAACCCTGGTCCTCCCTGATGATCAGTCAGGGCACTTAACCAATGAGTCATCTCTCCAGCCCCCAGACTATTTAATTAGTGGGGGGAAAAAACTTATCAACTGACAATGTATTTTGTAAAGAAGCCTAGGGCAGGAAGGTACTCCCTCTAAGTGGAAAATTCCCAAACCCTCCCCTGTACTGAGTTGAAGTGCCTATTCATAACCTTTAGAAGGAAAGGTCCCCTCCCCCCAAAAAAGTGACCCATCCAGAGCCAGTTCCTTCCCACCGCCTGGCCCTCATTTCAGGAAGGCCTCTAGGGGGCAGTAGAGCCAAGAACACGGTCAGCAGCCTTGGAGACAGAGCAAGAGGAGGCCGGTACACCAAATCCAAGAAAACTACTTCTTTCCATTTGTAAAAACAGTTGCAGGAATGGAAAACCAAACACTCCCTGCAGCTGCTGAAGTGGCCCGTTTCAGGTAAAAATCGGTAGGAGCGGGCTGGGGTTTCTAAGGACTGCCGGGCTGTTGTTGGTAGACACAGGACGTCCACTTCACAATGACTCTTTAGTGTGTGCACGGCTTTCTACAGTTTCCAATGCATACGTAGTTCACAAGGAAAACAAGCTTAATGTCCAGGACAGGCAGACGTGGGGCTAAAATAAGAAACAAAAATGATATTTGGAAGAATGTTGTGTCCTCTACCCAGAAAACAAAGCAAACAAACAAAAACCCTTGGAAACATTATTGACTTGTAGTCGTTTTTTCTCCAAAAAAAAAAAAAACAAAGGGGTTCAAAAAAAAAAAAAAAACGGTGAATATATAAATATTACCATAAATAAAGACATACAAATATCAACTAACAACTTCAATTTTTAATAATAGAAACAATTTTGCCATTCCAGACACAATTTCAGGGGAGAAAAATCTTCCCTATAAAAATAAAACTTAAACTCATCAACATTATAAATATAGCTTTGAACGTCTAGATTTCAAATGCTCCCCTGCCGCTCTGCCCTTCATTCTGACGCCGGTCCGGTACCATCACATTCTGAACAGAAAACAGTGTCACAGCAAAGCTCAGTTTCCTTTTACGCAAGGGTTTGAACAGTGGTGGAAAAGTCAAGATCTTTGGCCTCCGGGGCTCTTTTCCTTCTTGCACGCTTTAAAAAAAAAATGCTGCTCTAGTAACCAGTGTTCGGGAGGGAACAGCAGTCTGTCTTCCGGAAGCAGGAACTGGCAGGTCTTCATACAGTAAAGTTTCACAAGGTGTAGTGCACGTGACAGCGAGCGAGCGAGGTTGGGATGACTACAGATGAGGATTCCTGCATCACACAGTCTACTTCAAGTAAAAAAAAAAAAAAATTCACAGAGAGCCATCAGCTACTCTTTTCAGGTTCTAACAGGGTCTTAAACGAAAGAACTAACGCTCTCACCAACTCTAAGCTTACTCGGAGGAGTAATTAGAAGACCAGGTGGTTGGCTGGCCACAGCAGACACAAACCCAGTCTCACGGTCAAACCAGCACAGAAACCACGAAGGCATTCCCTGAACAACAAAGGCAGAGAGGGTTGGGTGACAATGTCACTAAAGCCTCACGGATGCACTAGAAAGAAATGGCATGCAAAATTAAACAAGATGTGCCATTCATATTTTATAGCTAGTTCTACTGGGTTTTGTTTTTGTTTTTTTCCAACTCTTCCTAATAACTTAGAAGATCCGATTGTCTCGGGAGCTTGTGGAGCATAACCCACGCGTGGCTCTGCCTCCCACAGGATGATGGTCCCCGACAGGTCAGGAGGAGCCACCGCGATGGGACAGATACTCAGTCAAAGGCACGGTTCATAGAAAGGCAAAGAACTGGAGCACCTTGGAATTTCCAAAAGAATCCATTATGTGTCACCACGTTAACAATTCCTTGGGAATTTATAAACAACATCATCATCTATCTAGACTAAAAACAGACTGACGGTAAGGCCCCTCCGGAAGCCCAGCACACCGTTCCCTCTGCTCTCGGACCTGCAAGCTGCCGCAGAAAAGGAGGCGACAGCGCCCATCTTCGGGCGGGTTTCTATTGCACATCCATTTCTTTGGTTGGAAGGAACATGCACACGTTTGTTAAAATAGCTCCATAATGAACGCCTGTTCTGCGGTCAGCTGGGTGTGGACTCTCCTTCCTCGGGGCCCTTAGTCAAGTCTCTGAGAGGCAAGGATGTGGTGGATTGGGTCTTTAATCAGCACCCTGTCCTCTAACTCTGTAAGAATTTTGGCGAGGGGTGGGAGGTAGGGAGCCATTGGGGGAGGGAGGAAAAGGGAAAGCGGAGAGAGTGATTGTCACAAAGTCTGCTGTGAGCCCTGAACTTGATATATCTTCTAGCTAACAGCGGAGAGGAAACAGCCGTCCTTACCTAAACTCCTTTTTAACTGAGAACAACCTCTGGGGGCGGGGGGAAAAAACTACATTTAATAGGAATCAGCCATGGTCAAGCCCCACCTACACAGAGAAGCTATACCCAGAGACCATCCACTCCACACCAGTGGAGTCGGGGAATTGGTGCACAGAGGCCAGATCCAGCTGCAGGGGGCCTAACTCTGGATCACCTCAGTCAAGGGGACATCCACCACAGGTCAGCTGCAGTTCACAGATCCCTCCTTCGGGCTCTGACTCCACACTTTACCATTAGCAAATCAACCAATCTCAAAATGGGCCTAACATCCACCCTGAATGCTTTGAACTCCTTTACAAACAAATGTACCTTCCTCCTCTATCGCTAACTTAGAAGCCACGCGGTCTTCCCAAGCCGCCGTGGGTTCTCGCCTCCCCTCTACCTTCTCAACATGCTCTTTACTTTCTTTGTCGAGTCTCTTACAAAATCTTTTCCCAGTCCCCCAGAGTGCCTACATTCCTGTGTCTTTCAGATCATGTGGACAGGCTGCTCTGACAGAAGAAAACCAAGCAGGTAGTTTCGCCACAGGACGAGTATTCGAAGATTGCATGTTAATCTGCACACCCCGAAGCTTAACCAAAAAAAAAAAAAAATCACATAATCCAAGTAACTAGAAGAAATCAAGGGAAATCAACCCAGAGTTCATGCTTCCAAGCAGTCCAGGATGCGCCTGAGGACCACAGGCTCACAGCTTGCAGGAGGTAACATCGCCATGCCGTAACAGAACAAGCTCGCAGAGTCCCTTGTGCCGATTAGTGAGGCGCAGGATGCCGTGTGACCAAGCTTTGGGAACTGTGTCTAGAGAGAAAGAGGGAGCCCCCAGCATGGCGGGGCAGGCACCAAAGCAGCTCTCTGGGAAGAGAGGCGGTGCTGCTCTTTCACGGTCCGAGCTGTGCCTTCCTGGCAGGCGGCCCCTGGCCTTAGCCGGGCTTCCACCCGTCGCCCAGGGCTTCCTCCAGCTTCTGCCTGTAGGCTGTATAGCGGCGCCGCAGGCTCTGCAGCTGTTCGTCTTCTTCCTTGTCCAAGATGCGCAGGAAGTTCTGGAGCTCCGGGAGACTGAAGGCTTCCCACTGTGGGGGGCAGAGGGGAATACGCCATGTTTAACTCAGCGTCCGGACACGATTACCTCAGCTCCTTCTTGTCTTGGTTCCCCAGAGACAAAGGTTTTGCTCTGTAGCACTGTCTAGTCTTGAACTCACGATCCTCTGCCTCAGCGCTGGTTTTACAGCATGTGACAGCAAGCCCTGCAGAACGCGGACTATAAGAAAGTGGGGGGTCCAGTGATTGACTCTCCATATCTGCATCTGGGCTCACAGTCTCGCCTTCTTCCTCTCCTACAATCCTGTGTGTGTGTGTGTGTGTGTGTGTGTGTGTGTGTGTGTGTGTGTGTATATACACATAAATAAATATCTCTGTGTGTGTGCTATGGTACACATGCTCATGAACACATATCACACACACACACATAATAATAATAATAATAATAATAATAATAATAATAATATGCATGCATGCATGCATACATACATACATACATATTGGTTTTTCCAGACAGAGTTTCTCTAACAGTCCTGGCATTCACTTTGTAGACCAGGCTGGCCTCAAACTCAGAGATCCACCTGCCTCTGCCTCCCAAGTGCTGGGATTAAAAGTGTGTGCCACCACCGTCCAGCTAATAATAATCATTTTAAAAGAAGTATTTAGTAGCACTTTATGGATCATTTTGAATGGAAGGCTAGAATAATCAGAAGATTCTCCTCAGGTCGTGTCCTCCATCTAACCACAGTGCTGGTCTCCCGACATCTAAGCCAGCAAGCCTGTTCTCCCAGCCTCCTAGACTGAAGAGGCCACAGGACACGCCTCACTTCTGGAGTCGAGGACCTGGGCTGGAAACTTTGTCAAGGATCACTGAAAGCTCACAGATGATTTACAGGGCAGTCCGAAATGTCTCTCAATGGGTACCCCACTACATCCTCCCTGGAGAGAAGAGGGTGCTCATGCACACAGAACTCCTAGGTCATCTGACTGGATGGAGAGGGCAGGGGATTCTGTGGCCACACATGTGGGGTTTCCCTTTATAAGGAAACTGCCCTGGAGTCTTGTCTTAGTAGCAGACGTGTAGGGGAGTCTTGGCTGGATTAGTCGTGTGGAGCTGGGAAGAAGTAAAAATGGCTCTCTGCATGGGGACAAGTAAGAACTGTTATTTCCTCTGACTCCTGAAGAGCACTCGGCAAGAGAATGTTCTAAGAGAAATACACTGTAAGCTAACTTGGGGTTCATTTCGGGAGATTCAAAAATCTCACCCCTTCCTAGGCGCGTGCGCGCGCGCGCGCTCTCTCTCTCTCTCTCTCTCTCTCTCTCTCTCTCTCTCTCTCTCTCTCTCTCTCACACACACACACACACACACACAGTCCTTGCACAGCAATGAAGCAGGCCGACTGTTGTGTGCAGGCTGACGCCCTTGTCAACAGTTCCTTGCTCACCTCTCCAATCTCATGTTCTCGAAGAACGAAACTGAGCGTGTCGGTTCTGGGTCCGGCCACCAAACGCAGGTAGAGTGGGTGTTCCCGGTCGGAGAGCTTGCAGGCATACACTGGGAAAGGAGACAATCAGCACGTTACAGAGGACTGCAGCAATTCTGAGACACCGTCCCCACACACACCCCCACCCCCCCATCTGGACACATCCCACAACAGTGCACATCCGAGCCTCTGTATCACCATTCTCTTACCGTAACACCAAGGGCCCACAGTGAACAACCCACCCAGTGTACACCATGCCTTGACGAGGAGGAAATGAGTTCCAATAACAAAGTAAAACAGGAATTTGCCCAAATATGCTCATGATAATTCTGTCCCCCTGTCAGGAAAATGGAAAAGTTTTTTGGGGGGAAGATCTTAACCCCTTTAAAAACAATGAAAGTATCTCAACCAAACATCATGAACCCAACGCTCGAGCAGCAAACCTCTTTGCAGATCCAGAACTGGCAGACAAGCAAGCCAGGCCCTTGTCACACACATACAGTGTGTCTGCACAGACACACCCTAGTGTCCAAAGACATACCGGCCGAGAGGGTGACGGTTCAGCAGGACACTGCCACTTTACATCATGCAGCTGATGTCCGGCCGAGCTGGCCAAGTTGCTGGCAAGCTGAAAATGTCACCAGACCTTCCCTGTCCCTTGGCACTTCAGACACATCTGCATTGGAGTTTCCTGGTGGCGGCTCCTCCTTCACCAGGCTGCTGAGCTTGTGGCTTCGGGAGGGCCGGAACTCTGACTTGCCTGTCTTTCTGCTCTGAGGGGCCTGTGTTTAACAAATGCACCCCCCCCCCCAGAGAGAAGCTGTGTGCCTGTCACCCTGTGCCGCTGAAGGCCATGACCACCATGTCAAATTCAGTACATTTTCCTCTGTGGCTGCGGTAGGCTTTTCCCAGAGGAAAACTGCAGAAAGCTTAAACAGCTCACTGATATGTGGAACACTTCCTGGTTAGCACAGAGAGTGTGAATCATAAACACCAACCTCCCTTTCAAACACCTCACCCAGGATATCCCACCCCATTTCATGAGGTGATCTAACATTCCTTCTATGCACTGGGCATGGACCTAAGTTCGGACAGACCCCAGGTCATTCTTTTCCACATGTCAGTTGAATGAGTCACACGTGTGCCTCCCGGCCCATCAAGCCACGTGGACTTCACATGTGAAAGCATTTCTGAAGGCTTCAACCACACAGGTGTTCTTTTGTGTCCTAAAGGACATTAACATCATTGTCACCAAACCTGTCCCTCTGTGCACACCAGCAAATCTTCCACACATGCCTACCGCCGTCCCTCGATCACTCTTCACCTCAAAATAGACAGCCAGTCAACATAAACATCTGCCATGGGAGTGTGGCTTCCGCAATCTGTCCCCGCCTGGGCTCTGACAGGTTGACATGGCATCCCTCAGCTGTCCCTCTGCTAACGAATACGAGCGACATAGAGCAGACAGACGGCTTTCATTCTGAGTGTGGCACCGTACCTTGGTCTTCCCGGTGACAGCGCTTATAAAGTGCAAACTTGGAGGGGCTCTCGGTCACCAGGAACTTCTTGAGCAAGGCCTCGATCACTTCTCCCACGGTGTTCGTGCTGCTGATATGAAGTGTGTTCATACAGCCGCCGCCACTGGGCGGGAGTCTCCCGGGGTTGGCAGGGGTTGGGGTGGGTTTGCAGAGTTCCATCTGCACGTTAATGAAGCCAGTGTAAACCCCGTTCGACTTCTGGAGAGGGAAGAGAGGGAGGTCACATTGAGTGGGTGGTTCGGCAGGACTGGGAAAAGAGTGCATCCTAGACCAATGGCAAGGCCAACAGCTCTTCCCCGCTCCTCTCTCAGAGAGGGACGACCTCAGTGCAGGATCAACGCCAGATCTTCCGGCAGATGCCACGGAGAAAATGCTGCCTGGGAAACACGCTAGCCCTGCAGTTCACCAGCCCTGAGGCTTCAGCCTCTGAAGTCTCGTGAGCCGGGTCAGCACCCATCTGAGAGGACACGGCCCTGTGCGGCACACGTCTGCCCGACTCCACTCAGTGCTCAAGGAAGGTCACAGAGAGGGCTCTGAGACACCAAGTCAGAATGAGTTGGCACCAGGGAAACAGGCTGGCTTTATTCCCGGTGGTAATGAGGACACATACCAGGTGACAGCTCCACCAAACTGTTAACTACTCATTCGCACACAGCACGCCATGCATGTCAGGCCCCTTTACAGCGGATCCAAGCCGTGCGAAGTACAGGTATGGTTTACCACACACATTGGGTGACATTTCTTAGCTGTCACAGTAGCTGACGGTCTAGCCTTCGCTTTTATAAGAACACTTCACTATCATGTTTTATTACAACAAATCATCAGTGCTGATTTAATAAACACTATATGGTAGCACTTTAAGAACTTCCGTTATTTTTCTTATTTTCTTCAAGATCAATTTACAATTTTCCTTGTTTATTCTTGTGTGTATGCCTCTGGCCTCCAAGGGCACCCATGCTCACAAAGACACATGTAGACACGTAAGTAAGATAAACTGAAGACAGGGAGGGAGGGAGGTGGGCGGGCAGGCAGGCTGACTTGGGGTTATCTACCCCTGCCTCTCCTTCTGGTGGCTTTAAGGCCACCGGAGAGATCTTTCATCACTTCACATGTGAAAGAACCAGCCCACAGGTTACAGAGTCCACCTGGGCGAATTTTAAGCAGGTCACTCTGTCCTTTCAAAGATAGGCTCTGCCAGTTCACAGGAGTAGACTAACAGACTGGGGTCCACAGCCCTGGAAAAATGGCACCAGTGGACGGCAGGCGCTGCGGGTGTGCGGGTGTGTGTGTGTGTGTGTCTACATGGGTGGGTGACTCTTGATCCATATGACAAGATCACAGGAAGACGTCGTCACGAAGACAGGAGCTTTGCCGTTTGCTGTCACTAAACCCTGGCCCCCGAATTCCCCCCTGTGCCTCCCACGGTGTGGGCCAATGTTGTAGAACCCCGTGACAACACCTCGAAGGAAGCTGAACGCTGTGTGCCCTGTGTCATATGGACAGTCGGGGGAAAATGCTCAGCTAGACTACATTCCGATCCATGGGCACAAAATCCTTTAGCGGCTTCCATGTCTGTTCTACACCGGGCAGAAAGCAAAGGAAGTCTCATTAGAGTCGGAGCTGCTTCAGGAAGATTAGAAACGCCCAAAATCCCCTGGCAGGGCGGAACCACAAATCTATTACAACAGGACAACTCTGTGGAGTTCTTTTTTCACCCTCATATGTGGTCCAAGAATCATCATTAGGCTTGGGCAGCAAGTGGCTTTTCCTCTGAGTCATCTCACCACCTAAATTTCACATTTATCTATCTATCTATCTATCTATCTATCTATCTATCTATCTATCTATTTTTGTGGCGGTGGCGGTGGGGTGTTCACATAATCATCTATTTTCAACCTCGGCTACAAAGAGATTAAATTTTGAGAATTACAAAAATACCCTATTTTCCTGTTCTGCCTATCTTGCCCATGACTGTTACTAGATTAAAACAGATAAATTATAGATTCCTTGCTATTTTTTGGTGTGTGGCTATACACAGGCCCATGTGGGCCACGGCTTGTTGGGGGAAGTCAGAGAACACTTGGTCATGGCGGGGTCTCTTGGTCTCTTGTTGGTGCTGCCGCTCTGGGGTATCCCAGGCTACCAGGCCTGGAGCTCCACTTCTCTGCAGCGTGTTGGTGTTACAGCTGTGCACCACCCCATCTGGCCTTCCCTTGGGTCTTGGGGATCAAAACTGCCAGGCTGTACCTGCCGAGCCAACTGAACCAGGCAGTACTTACCAAGGTCATCTTCAACTGGTCTGTGACAGCTAAATTGTACTTATGGACCTTCTCTTTGATTTCCTCTTTGCTGAGGTAATTGTGAGTGTCCTTCTCTTTCTCCACATCCTAGAAGAAAAACAAATCGTGTCTTGCACATGAACAACCACAGGGGGGAAATGCAGATAAACCAGGATTCTCCTACATTCCACGAAAGAGCAGCCAGGCACATCCTCCTTGAGACACATGCACACACTGCTCTATTTTACTTTCAAACACACCAGGCTCACCCACCTCTCATTTTCCACACTGGTGTTCCTAGGGGTAATGAAATCAATCCATCAGCAATTAAAAACGGGATTTCACTGAATATCATTCTGCAAATATGTCTTTGCTAAATTTTCCTTCTGCAGAAATATCATTCCGCACAGTACCAGATACTAGACATTTCTACTTCAAACAACTGTTTGTTTTGTATTTATTTATTTGTTTGTTTATTGGGACAGGGTTTCTCTGTGTATCCCTGGCTGTCTTGGAACTTGCTTTGTAGACCAGGCTGCACTTGAACTTACTGAGATCCTACTGCCTCTGTCTCCAGAGTGCCACCACCACCG
>CABHPP010106962.1:0-22565 GCA_902168425.1 Peromyscus attwateri
GTGGCAGCAAGCCGCAGGCATGGTGACCAGAGCAGGAAGTGAAGAGATCGCATCTCCGACCACAGACATAAAGTAGGAAGAGGGGGAAATGGAGTGAGCTATAAGCTCCCAAAGCCCACCCCAGTGACATACTTCTCCAGGAGCCCTGCAGCACCTCCACCACAGTGCCACCAACTGGGAACCAAGTTTTCAGATTCCTGAACCTATGAGAGACGCTTCTTATTCAAATTACCATAGTGCTCTATGGACAATGCCAAGTAAACCCCTGTATGATAGGTGTGGTCATAAAATGTTTTGTGTTCATACAATTTAGATAGTAACACAACACTCTTACTCCTAAAATCGTATTTCACTCCTGGTGTTCCTATTATAGAGTTAAAATTACTTTTATTCAGGCCTACTCTTGGAGACATCTACACACACACACACACACACACACCACGGTAGGGGTTGGCTAGAGAAATGGTTCAGCAGTGACGAGCAATCATTGCTCTTACACAGGACCCAGGTTCAGTTCTCAGCACCCACACAGTGGCTAACAATCATCTGTAACTCTAGCTCTAGGGGATCCAATGCCCCTCTGACCTCCAAGGGTTGCTGCAAGCTTGTGTTGCACATACATACACTCAGACACACACACACTCAGACATACATAAATATTTTAAATATATGTTTTATATATATATATATATATATAATTTCAAAATTGAAATAATCAGAGAAACAGCTCTTAAAAATCAATGACATTTAGGACAAAGTTTCAAACTCCTGAATGTAGTACTTATAAAATATGTGAATTTTCCTAAGTTCTTTCTCATTTAATGCTTTTGACCTTTAAATACATAAAATTGTACTCTTTGTTCTAGAAAAGATTAGGACTTTTTAATAGCTGGGGAAAACTAATTTTTAAAGACTTACTTATTTTATAGGTACGTGTGGTGAGTGTGAGCACCATGTGCGTGCAGGTAAACTTGGGAGGCTGCAAGAAGGCATTGCCCTCTAGAACTGGAGTTACGGGCAGTTATCAGCTGCCCGACATGAACCAAATGCGTGTTCTCTCTGCAAGAGCAGCAAGTGTTCTTAACCACTGAGCCATCTCTCCAACCCCAGAAAAACACTTTTAACTGTTTTAACTTTAAACTGTTATAAACCTCAGGACTTTCTATACTCAATGTTGATTATTTTAGAGTCTTTCCCTTTCTTAAAATTTATTCTTACTATTTTTTAATTATGTGTCTCTGTGGTGTGGGGAGGATATTTGCACATGAGTGCAGACTCCCTCGAAGTCCAGAAAATAGTGTCAGATCCCTGGTAGCTAGAACTACAAGCAGGTGTATAAGCCGCATGTAGGTGCTGGGAACCTAACACAGGTCTCTAAGGTCAGCAGGTGCTCGCTCTTAACCTCAGAACCATTTCTCCAGCCCCCTCAATACTGTTGTTAGTGAAGAGGTTCGGAAGGCAAACCATTCTCTCCTGATACCCCGCCTACCATTTCTCAAGGCACCCAGTTATTAACTGTGCGACTTTGAACAGATCAGGCAATGTGTGTGTCGTGTCTTTCCCCCCCCCCCCCCCCCGTGCGAGTCATTCATCTATATTAAATTCATTCTATACACGAGGAATGTTCTCGGCTGAGAGATACAGGCATGAAAACAACAACAACAAAAATCCTCTTACAAAAGCACAGAAGGTTGTCATTATAATATTAGTCCCCGCCGCCCTCCCAGGAGGGGCTGGAATCAAACCCAGAGCCTCACCCATGCAAGGTAAGTATTTTACCACCGAGTTATAACCCTAGCCCCCAAATTAGCATATAATTATTTTACAAAATGAAGGACTACTTTAGTAACTGCTACTCCAGTCCCATTTGAAAGGCAAGTTTTATCTGGCCTCTAAATGCATCTTAGCTGATGAAAAGAAGACAAACTACTGAAGAAAAACAGGACCCGAGTGAGGCGGCCAGACACCCTCTCTCTCTCCTTGCAGCAAAGCTCCACAGATCCTGCCAGTCGCTGGGGGTAAACATCACAGCCAGAAACAAGGCCTGGCAAATGACTCTTTGATGGACGGCATCCCACCGAGGTCTGTCTGGATCCTCAGAAGGCTATTCGGTGATGCTGATGAAGCTCTGTTTACACCTGGAGGTTACAGCTGACGGACCTTACTGAGGAGAACCTGACAGCTGCAAAATTCAACTGCAGTGCAACTTAATCCCTCCCGATACCGCTCATTTCCAGGCTGCCCTTGCAGGACCTGCCATGAGCCATCTTTTTATTTGTTCTAAATGATTACATAATCACAGACCATTGTTTCGCTGCTCAGCCAGCCCACCTCCCAGCACAGAATTTAAAAGCCACCAACCAGGAGGATGAATGACTCCTGCTGGGTCCAAAGAAAACACATGAAGGAAAATGATAACAGCGACTCTCAAGGGGGTACTTCCCTCATAAACAGCTGAGGCCCCTTCATAAACACCTCACACAATCCAAGGACCTGAGACATCCTAGCACCTGTACCCCAGGGGATCCCAAATAGCACGGGCCACCACTGAAGACATGCCTCAGGCATTTCAGGCTACAGTCTCAAAAATGTTCTTGAGGAGGCGGCCCCATTCAATTCCTAATAGATTCATTTCACACTATTCTGCCAAAAAGAAAGAACACCTGTGACAAAAGGCCTCAGTCTGTCTACAAAGTGAGAAGGGTGGCCATGATCTGACCTCACACTCGGGCTTTGCTACTGGCAGCAGAGCAATACTCAGGCCGCTGCCGCCTCCTCCTCCTCCTCCTCCTCCTCCTCCTCCTCCTCCTCCTCCTCCTCCTCTCCATCCACGCCTCTCCATCCAGCATCAGATTCCTGACTGTAGACGCAGAGAAGGTGACAGGAAGGAGGTACACTTGGGAGGAGCAGGAGAAAGGGGAACGGGCTAAGCTGCTCTTTGGATCCATCCCGCCCAGCCACAGGTCCCGGTCTGGGAAGAATCTGCTAGTAAGTGGGAATCTGTAGGTAAGGTAGCACAGCCTCCCCTGGAGTCCCCTCCTGTACCCTCCGACAGTTCTACAGCGCCACCCAGTCCAGACACCGGAGGCCAGGCTCTTCCACCACACTTTCAACCACGTGGTCTCATTGCTAGGCCGCCTCCCACCTCTCTTCTCATCCTGCATTCTTCTTACTTCTATTAACAGCTAGCTCCCAGCCCTCACACAGTTTCCAGAATCTTCTTTCTGCTTTTCCAGTTCCCTGAGTAGAGGCAGGGGGATCCAACAGCACCGGCTTCCCCATTTTCTAAATGTGTGACCCTGGTCAAGCTGTCTAATCCCTTTAAACTCAGGACTCTCATTGGTGCAGCCGAGCTGACCTCATCCCTCAAAACAGGGATTAAATGAAAACCATGCACAAAGCACTTAGCAAAATCCCTAGCATTCATTCACATATTTGCTAAGTGCCCACTTGGCAAAGGAAAAGGTTTTGTAACTGGTGACGGCTATATCCCCTCCCTCCGCTACCTTACTTTTTAGGATGGTAAAAACAGAAACATTTTACCATTTGTAGGGCTGCAGTGAGTTCAGTGGTACAGATGCACACGCACATGGTTCTTAGCCATCGCTGCCAGCAATGTCTGAACAGAACTCTTCCCTCACCCTGCCGCGAGAACTCGGCTCTCTAGACATGAACTCGCCTGCTCAGCTAAGGAAGCATCGGCTCCAACACGGTTCTGGACAAATGGAACCTGTCCAGTTCATTTCCCCTCTTGCCGCTTGTCCTTTGGTGCTCCCCCATGCATGGTCCCAACCCCCCTCCACCCCAACTCTCAGCGGACACCTACCTACTTCTGCTAACTTCTCATTCACGGAGGAAACGCGGTACGGCGGTCCTTAGGTCACAGTTCTCGCTCCTGTCTTTCTCCTGTACGTTTGTGCCAGACAGTCGGCCCCTAAGGGAAAAGAACACAGGGGACAGTCTGGATTAGAATCCCAACTCCATTTTCTGACTCACCGTGTGACCTGGAGCAGTGTCTTCCCCTCTCCGGGCCTCAATGCCTCATCTGTAGATGGGGATAAGCCTTTCATGGCGCTGTTGTCCTAGCGCACACTTGAAAGCACTTAGCTGTGTCCAGCACATGAAAGTGACAGCAACTGTCATTCATCACACCCACCTCCGGCTCCCGAATCTAGGCTTTAGCAGGCCCACGTCATGGTCATCAGTGTCATGCCATGCTTGTGTTCCGGTTCTTCCAGCCGGCACAGAGCCCCCCTCCCAAGGTCCTGGCCTTTTGGTGGCCCTTCAGTGTGTCCTGTTCTTCACACCTGGGGCCTCTCAGAATCCATCACTCGTCATCCACCTCTGTCCCTTAGCCACTGTCCTTATTCTGCGGTCTTCTTCATTGGGCACAAGGTGGGACTCAGACTAGGCCTCAGCTTCTCAACTACATTCCAAGCCAAAATGACTTCCGAGAGAGGCCCTGCCATAGCCCAGAATGCCAGAGCCCTGGAATCCTCAGACCCAGAAAGGTCCTCAAAAGACTGGAAAACGGCCCCTCCAATTGCCTTCGACAAGTGCTCCACACTTTCATCACTCCCTCCCACTCCACCCAGAAAACCAAAGCCAGCAAACTTGATAGGCTAACCCCCACCTCCCTGCCGCTCTGCTCCTCGCCAGGACTCAGCCACAGGACTCCCCCATCTTTCCACTGTGATTCCAAAACAACCTTTCCTGAGTCCCCTTTCTGGGTCTCAACCATTGTACACTCCGTTCTATGCCCATGTAGACAAGTACACCAGCCATTTACAACCCGTGCCTGTCTGGGCTCCCTCTGGGCTGGCTCACATCTCACTCTGCGTGTCTCCCTCTGCCAAACCCCCATCCCTCACCTAGACATTCCCTTGAGATACAATACAAAAACCATCTCCTACAAGATGTCTGTCCTCCTGCCTCTACCCGGCTGCACTCCTCCAAGAACACTATTTTCTACGTGAAGGGGTCTCTCTACCAGGACACAGAGCTACGCCTGGCACAGGGTGCCAGTGACTACTGAATAAATAAACCAAGAAGTACTACAGACCCTGCTTTCTGCTCCGATATACTTTATTGAGATATTTCATTAAAAACTTCAATTAGCCGGGTGGTGGCGCATGCCTTTAATCCCAGCACTAGGGAGGCAGATGCAGGCGGATCTTTGTGAGTTCGAGGCTAGCCTGGTCTACAGAGTGAGATCCAGGAAAGGCGTAAAGCTACACAGAGAAACCCTGTCTCAAAAAACCAAAAAAAAAACAACAAAAAAAAAAAAAACAAAAAACTTCAATTATGACTCACAAGCCCACCACTTACATACGATGCTGTACTTAAAATACAATATTATTGTCTTTCTCTGAACTCGATTAGGAAACATCCCCTGCCCTTGCCTTCCCAGAACAAATATATTCCTTTGATGGGGGGGGGGGGGGGGGGGACCAGAAACAAAAACACTACTTCCTCCTCAACAAAAACCAGAAATAGCAAAACAGCTTATAAAAAGTGCCCAGCTGACACTGGCTTAGGGGTAAGAGGCAGTTGTGCGAGCCTGAGAGGAGAAAGGGACGTTTACTTTGGATGGCTATGGAGGGGAGGGCGGGGAGTGGACACCAACAATATTCACATGCTACACAAGAAAGCTGAACAAAATAAATCTCAGGGCGGTTTCTAAGGCAAAGGGAGGAAAAGAAGCAGCCAACGGCACTGGAAATGTCCTTCCTTTGTCTAGTTACTTCTGGTATGGCTACCACACCAATCTCTCAATGGTAACTTACGACAATTTCATTTATAGGAAATGATTTCCAAGGGCCCAGGGAGCTGCAGATGGTACCCCGGGGGCCCATCTGTTTGAGGATGAAAGCTCAGCACACGCCATTACATCACTCTGACCTTCCTCAGTAACTTCCTATCGGACAAAATCGAGATGTTTGCTCAGTCAACAAGATATTTGTGCTCGTCCCCAGCCTCAGGCTTTGGTTCCTGATTAGTCTGGAAGTCATTATGCATCCAAACTGAACAGGGCCACTGTTAGCAGCTGGAAGGCCATCCTCCGGGCACAGCCCCGGCTCTGTGGGCTTTGGGGGTGACTGCTGTCCTTTCTGCATAACTGCACTCTCTGACGGATCATCCTCCCGGCCCCTTCCAGAGCTAAAGCTGCTCTCCTTGGCATCCCCTTTCCTCGGGCGACCCCTGGAAAGGGAAGAAGGATGTTAGGAGGCTTCAGGCTCTCCTCAGGTAAATGCTCTACCACAACGCATCCCAACTCGGGCACATCACTGCCCCAGCCCGGCCTCTCACCCCACACAATGCCCTCCAGCTGCCTTGACACCAGGATAGCTTCTATTTCCTGGACACTCACAGGCCCCAGAGCATCCCAGGGCCCACAGATACAGCTGCACGGCAGTCGAACATGCTCAGGTGATCACACACACACACCTTTCATCACTGTAGGACACGAAAAACAAAACCTACATCCTCCATAACTCTTCATCTTCCTCCACACTCTATAGGACACAACCACAGATGTAGCGTCAACTGTGAAGTGCCCGGTCCCTGCTCGACAGCCACCTTAGGAGGCTAGGGAAGAGGAAGAGGACTGGTGGGATTGGGAGGGGGAACAAAACGGGGGTTGAATGAGATCAAATGCATTACATATATGGAAATGTCATAATGGAACCCATGATCCTGTATAATTAATGTGCTAATAAAAACTTATTCTTTAAACAGGCTGGGGTGTATGGGGGGAGGCATATGCACTGATGTTTGCCACTTTAAAGCACTTTCTAAAATAAGATGGATTAACGGGCAGGTATACAGTAAGCCAAGAGAGTAAAATCACAGATGTAGAATGGAGATAGTGGGAAAATCACTGTCTATTCATTTCAAGTTTCCCCTCATTTGAATGTCCTCATAACAAACATCATCTGGGTTACTCTCGCTTCCCACTAACATCCCTCCCTTCTAGGCTCCTGGTCCAGGGTCCCACGTTGTAGCTACCTGGCCTCTGCCTCCTTGGCCTCCTCTGGCATCTTACAGTTTTCTTTATTTCATTGTTGTTGTTCCCCATCCTTAACGGTGATAAGGAGTCTGGTCAAGTATTTTGCAAAATGTTCCTCAGTGGGTTTTGTCTGGCTTTTTTTTCCCCCCAGTATCACAAAAGTTACTTAGCAAAAAAAAAAAAAAAAAAAGGCTCATATGAAAAAAAACCCCCCCCAATCCTACACCACAGCCAGAGCTGCCCTTTGGGGAGGTACGTGGACTCCTCTGCGGAACAGCCACTGTGAAGACTCATCCCAAGGCTTCTACCGTGATGCCCTTGCCTTGTGTGACTACCGTTCCAATGTTAGTCTGTGGCTCACTAGCTGCCATCTACACACGCTCAATCACAAGATTCACAAAGCGATCAGAGCCCCACAGTATTCCTTGTACATGTCTGCCACCACTTAACTTCAGTGATAACTTCTTGTCCATAAATTTCTTCAGCTCGGGAGGGTGGGCTAGCTCACGGCAACTCCTCAGTGGGCGGGCTCGGTTGGTGGCGAAGAGGTAGGCCTGTCTGACTTTTTTTTTAAATAGCTGTATCGGGCTGCAGGTTTAGGGAGACATCAGGTTAAGGTCCCACCATCACTGTATGCCCACACTGTCACAGGATGGCTACACACCAGGTTAGCTTTGACTGCTCAGCTAAGGGACAGCCGCTGTAAACTTACTTCTCCCTTCCCATACTCTACCCTTGAGAAGAGTCACAAAACTCAACCTCAGTTTACCCTCGGTGAGCTGGAGGGCGTGCAAACTTCGGCTTTAGGCTCCTGGAGGAAAAGGTATCTACAAAAACTATTTGAAATTCTTCTGCACAAAAGAGGTTTCCTGTCTTAGCACAAATTTCATGTCATGTGAACACACATATTACGCTTTGGATTCTTATGCAGTACCACACTATTTATTCTGTTGCTAAAGTTAGCTCTGGCTATTAAGAGCTCCTTGAGGTTGGCTCCGCTCCTTCCTCCCTTCGACATGCCCACATCCTTTGTTTTTTGAGCACTTCCTTATTTTCTGGCCACACAAGATGCTCCAGACCTATAATTACGCCTTTCTCCAAGGAGTCCAGGTCACTGGACAGAGGCACCCCTAGAGTGAAGATATGGGTGTGCCTGTTGTTACGGTGTGTCATGGCTGCTAGGCCCTCATCACTCCGGTGTGTGTACCAGCCCATTTACACACATTGACTTACCAACTCTATCGGGATCAGTATTTAGCTAAACCCAAGTCCCCACCTAGGTCTCCAACTCTAATCTCTCCCAACATGGAACATCCCAGCCTTCTCTCTTGCTTACTTTACCATTTCTTAACCCATGCACAGGTAACAGATCTCCAGAACTGCTAACCCAAACCCCATGAGAAACTTCACCAACTATAGAACAATTTTTTTCCCTTTTTTTCCCTTTAGATTTATACTCAAAACACCATTCTTCAAAGTGAACTAGGTCCCTCTGCCTTGTGTCCCAAATCTTCACTGTCATACAGCTAGACTCGTCCATCACAGTCCGCACCTCAACACACACACACATATCCCACATTCACAGACAGTGGCTGTCTGATCTGAATACACTGGAATTCTCCTGTGCCTAATCAATTAAAGTGCTTATGTCCAACACTCCTGGAGGCACACATGTCATGCTTTACCCTTAATGCTAGGATTCTTAGATAGACCTGAGCGGCCCACCCGGCACCTAGCTCAGGTCTGGAACACAGAGACTGCTCGGCTATTAAAAAGATGAACAAGCCATAAAGATTTAGCCATTGTATGTTAATTCAATGCAGTTTAATGGTTGGAAGACATTCCACAAAACTTGAAGGACAATTTTCTTCACAAGGTTACCTAAAATTTAGTAGTAATAGTTATAAATTTAATGTTATTCCTAATAGACTACAAAGCAAATTACATACAACTGCTGGGAATCATTTGAATACATATTGGCATGTGATAAAAATATACCACACTTGTGTATTAAAAAAAATACATAGCTAAATAACAAAAAAAGAATGGCATGCCATTTAGCATATGTCTGTGAAAAGAAGAAAAGCACTGAAGGACACACAAAGTTATTTTTAAATTCCTTCTTTTTTTTTTCCTCCTTAAAGTTAAGGAGTCTGTTTGCTATGTGGAAAACCATACAGGAGACTCTTCTAAGACATGGAGTAGTGATCTCAACAAAGGGTAAAACTAGCTCAGCGTTGCACGCCTTTAATCTCAGCACCCGGGAGGCAGAGGCAGGAGGATCTCTGTGAGGCCAGCCTGGTCTACACAGTAAGTTCCAGGCCAGTCTGGGCTACTTAGAGAGACTTTGACTAAAAACAAAACAAAACACAAGACAACTTGAATCAGTAGCTAGAATCAGCAGCTGTGTCCTAACTCGGAACAGTTTCCAGGGCAAGGCTATGGGCATGGAACAAAGAGCAAAGGTCCAAGGAACATCCCTCAGGTCCGCTGTCACCCAGGAGGAACACCTCAAAGGCAGGGCGTGTGGACGACACTGTCTCCTACAGAGAGCAAGGGTGGAACTGGGGGCTGTCTGGAGAGTGTGTGAAGACATGTGGAGTTTAAAGGGTAGAGAAGATTTCAGTGAAGGCAGGGAAGGGAAGGATCTCTCTGTCTAGAAGGTGTCTCATTATCCACCCCATGAAGATCCTGGGTCCTAACATCAACAGGGAGTCGTCCTTCTGGCCATGCCCTGGGAGGAGAGAAAAGATCACCTGTGGGTATCTGCCTCCTGAGGACCTAATAAAGTCCTCTGGAATTTACACCCCACCTTTACAGAAAGTGCTTTGGAACAGAAACCACTCCAGGACACAGGAATCTTCCACTCTGCTGAAGGTTTAATGGGAGTAAAGCCTGTCGCTCACTTTCAAGTCATTTTCAGTGTATAACACTGAGCCCAGCAGACAACCACCTCTAGTCCCAGATCACATAAGGCTAGAGAGAAATACAGGCCAACCTTCTCCAGCCATTGTGTGGGGACTCTTGCAGTTGTGAGGGCTTGGGAAGAATTAGTATGTTCTAAACACTTAGTTAGACCAGGCAGTGTGTGTTACACATGCCATCTCCTTCACCTTACAACCAGCAAGGAAAGGACTAGTCAGCAAACACCCACTCACCGCTCCATGGTAGTGTCTTTACCTAGAATGCACAAAGCCTCCGGTTCAGTCCCCCACAGCACCCAGACGGCAGCTGACAAGTGCCAGTAACTCAAGTTCCGGGGGAATTGGACATCCTCTTCTGGCTCCCGAGGGTTCCCAAACGCTCTTGGTACACATATAATCATGCAGGCACATATGTAGTAGAGTATTATTTTAAGGTGTGTTACTTTTGTTTATGTTGCATTTGTTAAACTCTGTGAAGCTGTGTTACTGTGCCTGTGTAAAACACCTGATGGTCTAATGAAGAACTGGCCAATAGCAAGGCAGGAGAAAGGAAAGGCGGGGCTGGCAGGCAGAGAGAATAAATAGGGGGAGAAATCTGGAAAGGAAGACCTAGCAGTCAGAGAAGGAGGAGGACTCCAGGGACTAGCCACCCAGCTACACAGCAAGCCATGGAGTAAGAGTAAGATTTACAGAAGTTAGAGAATGGGAAAAGCCCAGAGGCAAAAGGTAATAAGAATAAGTTAAGGAAAACTGGCAAGAAACAAGCCAAGCTAAGGCCAGGCATTCATAAGTAAGAATGAGCCTCCATGTGTGATTTATTTGGGATCTGGGTGGTGGGCCCCCCAAAAAGAGCATACATACGCACATACAACACACATACACAAGTAGAAAAAAATAAAGCTTAAAAAAAGCATCAGGTCAATCTTTCCTCAAGTAGTACTCTTTTCTTTTTTCCAAAAATAACTTAGACATAATACCAAGAACTCAAGGTTAAAATCTGAAGCATAGCCCAATACCAGTCCCAGTGATCAAGCGGCAGAAACAGGAGGATCAGCAGTTCAAGGCCAACTTCAACTACACAGAGGAGTTCAAGAATGAGCACATCCTATGTGAGAAATCCAGAAACAAACAGCCAAAAATAATATTCCCCATTCACAAAGCACTAAAGGAAACATCCGAGAGACTGAGGCAGGAAGATCCAGGCCAGACTAAACCATCCAAGACCCTGCATCCAAGACAAAATCTCAACTTGAAGCAGACATTGAGCTCTTGTTTCCTTCTGGCGGGGAGAAGACTAACCCAGTCTATACTCTAAACAACATCACCCCCTCCCCTTTCTGTCCCATCTACCTCTCCCACACCCTAATAAAGACTCTGCTCCTCACCTAACTGCAGAAATAATTAAAGTAACTTTTTGATCTACAAACCATAAAATAAAAGAGGGACAAGTTTTTGACATTAAAGTGATTTCATCTTTTACGTATTCATGAAATGGCAGCAGAGAGTGATACTGCTGTGGGGCTCAGGATGTGCCACCCCAAAACATGGCTTCAGAAGACCCCAATAAGCCCCCTCTTCACACGTCCTGAGAAGTTGTCCTTCTGAAAGAGAAAGGGCATCTAAACAGGAAAGATGGATCCTTTAGTAAGAAAGCTGCTCCCAACAGCTGTCATTACAAGGGGGCTTTACCTACGTAGAAGGCAGTCTCCATCTGCCCTGAGGCGGCTTCCGCCACCCACCAGAAGTCCCCATGCCTATTATGCTACGTAAGCGTCAATGACCTCACTCCTCTCTTGCTTTGAGACAGACTCCTATGCCCGAACACATAACGTGGATTTCCCCTACTAATCCATCTGTGTCAACTTGACTTGTAGCCCAAGAATCTAGGAGGGTGAAGAGAAGCCAAGTTCCCTTCCCTACACTTTCAGGCACCTAGCCACACTCTCGTGCACACACACACATACACACACACACATACCTGTTCACGCACACATGCTTAAATAGGCATTATCTTGGCATAGTGTAAATGTGTAACAGATATATAATGCAAGACCTAGGGAGACGACGCAACAGGTCAGGGAGCCTGCTGCTAAGCCTGACACCCTGAGTTTGATCCCCAAGACCCACATGGTGGAAGGAGAGGACTGACTCACGAAGGTCATCCTCTGGCCTCCACACACCTGCTGTGGCACTCATACACACACACACACACACACACACACACACACACACACACACACCTATTAGTCACAGGAAATGATTAACAATAACAATAAAACAATTACAACACTACAAGAGAAGTTTGTAAGTGTGTGTGTCCCTCTTGAACCAATCAAGGTAAATACTCGGAATTTCAGGTGCCGTCGACGGTGCGCTTCTGAACCACAGGAAGGAGAACAGCAGCGGATAGGAGGGATGCTACACAGGGCAAGCTGTGAGCTGCTGCTTTTCCCCTCAACGGAAGACACTTGTCCCTGTCACTCCACTGAGCTTCCTCACGGTCAGGTCCAGAAGCAACTCAGGACAAATGGCTCCCTGCGGTGCCTATTTAGCAAACCAAAGCACACGCTGCCCACCAGGCTCACTCCATACCTGTGGCTCCTCTCAGCACTCTCCCCCTCCCCTCCCCCCACCCGCCCCTACCCTAGACCTCTCCAGCCCAAAGGCTTGGCTTCCCTTCCCCCAGCCTCTGAGTCCTGTAAAAACCTGCCATTTTGGCCTCGCACTCTCTTGGTTCCCTCCCTCTCCCTTGGTCTTCTTGGTCTTTTGTCTTCCTCTCTTCTCCTCTCTCACTTCCCCCCACCCCACCCCCTCCCATGGCGTGGTCTTGTCTGGACCCTTCCAGATGCCTCTGGCTGAACTCTCCCTCATATCTACAATTAAAACCCTTCTCCTCAAGCGTCCCTAGGAGCGGTCATGTGCTTCTGTGCAGAGCCGCCTACCTGTTCTAGCTTGGTTTCTGTCGCTGTGATAGATAAAAGACTTACCAAAAGCCACTTGAGCGGAGAAAGGGTTCATTCCACTTCCACCACACAGCCCAGCGTGGAGGGAAGCCGCGGCAGGGTGCTCGAGGCAGGAAATGGAAGCAGAGACCACCACGGAGCAATCAATGATGCTTACTCACAAGCCTCCAGGCTCATACTCAACAACCCTTCTTATAAAGGCCAGCCCACCTGCCCAGGGATGGCTGGGCCCTTCTGTATCAATTAGCAATCAAGAAAATGCCCCACAGACCAATCTGATACAGACACCTCCTCAACTGAGGGCCCTTCTTCCCAGGTACGTCAAGTTAATAACCAAGATTACCCATCACACTACTGGTGAAATATTGTAGTTACTATGATGGTAGAGCATTCTATTGTATGAGTGACATGCTTCTTTCTCCTCAAGCTCTCCTTTTGAAGTGAACATTTTCCCCGATATTTTGCTAATAAATAATGTGGTAACCATCTACGTGATAAAACTGTGTGCACTTGTACAATTATTTCACTAGCATAAACTTCTAGAACCAGAATTTCTGTTCCAATGGTTCACATAAATACACCGACAGATTGCCTGCATAACTGTCCCTATTGGTCTTCCCAACACCGGAAGACAGCTCTCACGTCCCCATCACCCTTACTAACATGAGGATTCTTTTTAATCAACATATCTTTTCATTAGTATTCAGAGAGCACTATCCATATGCCAGGTCCCACCTGAAAAGCTCTCCAGTTACTGTGGTGATCTGAATGAGGATGCTCCCTATAGGGCCGTGTATTTGAACACTCGGTCCCTAGTGGATGATGCTGTTTGAGGAGGCTTAGGAGGTGTGGCCTGATTGGAGGAAGTGTGTCACTGGAGGTGGGCTTTGAGAGTCTAAAGCCCTTTCCAACTGTTCTCTCTGCCTTGAGCTAGCAGTTCACGGACGGACGCTCTCAGCATCCTGCTCCAGCCACCATGCCTCCACTCTGCCATCATCAACCCTTAATCCCTCTGAAATCCTAAGCTAAAATACACTTCCCCCCTTACATTGCATTGGTCATGGCATCTTACCACAGCAATGGAAAAATGACTGCCACAGTTCTTAGCACCCGAACTTACAAGAGCCCTGTGGAAACAGGTGCCCCAAATACATTACACCTGTGTAACCTGCCGCACCACTCTGGGACAGTGAGGCCCAGATCCATGTGACCTGCTCAAGGTCGCAAGGCTTGTCAACCATGCTGCTGGCGTATGACCCCAGCTCAGCAGCAGCAGAACACAAGACAGCTCTTAAGCTTCTCAAAAACACCCAAATCCTACTTCACTCATTCTACATGCTGAATCATCTTCCCACAGTAAAACCTTTGGAAGATTCTGATTTCGAGCAATGGAAGACTGCTGGGCTAGAGGTCAGGAGAACGCTTGAGACCAACATCTTATAGGTAACTGTTTTTCCGAATCTCCTCTTGGCTGAAAATGGCCCAAAATATCTACCATCTCTACCTTACAGTGTCTACAAAGCCTAAAATGATGATTCTTTCAAGAGTACCTGCTGAGATCTTTCTCTGTGCCCTGATTCTGAAGACAAAAGAGGCCAAGCCGGCCCCAAGCATCCCCAGAGATGAGCAACAGGACCCAAACCAACCCAGCTACAACAGAAGTGGGGAGTGAGGATTTGGGGGGGCAGGCGAAGACCCAGACACCGGAAGCACCTGGGGAATCTAATAAAACAGAAAGCCCCTAAGTCACCCAAGCTGGCTGCAACTGTGTTTCTAAAGACAAACAGAGGCTAGCTAGAAGGAAGTCATGGCCGCTGCCTTAAACCCATAATGGTATTCTTTTCTCCCCCTTCCCAAACTTTACAGAGCATCATTTAACATTTATAATTCTTAAAATATTTTAATTGCTGCGAGCACAGATGGAGGCGTGATTAATTCTGACGGAAATAATGTATGTGAAAGGTGGGAACTCTAAACCCCCCATGAATGGTATTATTGTCAGATCATGAAGTAACCTAGAATTATGCATAATAGCATTACAGACTGCAGCACGGGTTATTTTTATGTTCTGCGCTTGGTTTCCGGCTCACCTGATAATGTACAACATTAATCATTTCTTTACAGTACTTCCTCTAAATCTCTAAAAAACACAAATGTAGAAAAAGAGCTGTACAGTACAAAGGGACCTGTAAAGGCAAGGCTTTCTCCCGTCCCAGATTCTTGGCTTTTGGGTTGTCTTATTAAATAGTGAACTCTAGATTTATGTTTTAACCAGTGATTTACATGTAAGTATTATTAACATTTCATTCCTGGTACTGCATCTTAATCCCTAAGCTGCGTCTCATCTCCAGCCCTGACTTTTTTTTTCCATTGTGCATCAAAGGCCTGTGGCCAACATCCAACTTCTCGTGAACACCACCTAGATCCCCGCAGGTATCTTTGTGTTGATTGCCCCAAACCCCTCATGCTCCCAGTGGAGAGTCTATCCCAACTCTGGTGTCCCCCTTCCCCATTATGTCCACTGACTTCTCGAACAGTACTCTAAACAGCTCCTGCTTCTTCCCCCTATCACCTATCAATCAACCAGTGATTTCACCTTTCCATACACTCCTACCCAAGTTCAAGTTACTACCTTAACCATACAAGAGTCTCACTGGCTTCCTGGCCTCCCTTCTGCCCTTCCTACCAATCTACATGGAAGCAAACTTAACCAACTCCCTTCCCATAAGCCATTCAGAGATCCCCTCACCGAGAGAGTCAAGTTTCAGTTCTTCAGCAAGATCCATGAGGCCCACCAATAATATCACACACCAGGCTCTCAGGGCTCCTGGCTCAGGACTGCCTTCCTCCTACAACCTACCACCGCTCTCAAACTGATTATAGCTCTGAATATTCCCACCCATTGCTCATACTGTTTGCTGCTTTGGCTACAACCCATCTGTGATGGCTAATCTTAGTTGTCGATTTGATACACCTGGGAAGAAGGCTCCTTAAATGAGGAATTGTTCTTTTATCAGATTGGCCTGTGAGCATGTCTTTGGGGCATTTTTCTTGATTGCGGATTGATGTAGAAGGGCCCAGCTATCACTAGGTATCACTACTAGGCAGGTAGGTTCAGTTTATAGGTCACCAGAAAGAAATGAACAAGAGTTTGCCATTGAGTTGATAGTAGGGCAGCCCATTAGCGGGGTGGACAACTGGGTGGTCACAGACCATAGTGGTGCGAGTAGTGCCCTGGGCCACCCAAAGGTGTACATAAACCAGGACAAAGAAAACAAAATGGGGATGTCTGGCTACTATGACCTGCAGTTCATGCAGCACCGTCAATTGTTTGGCCACATCCTTGTTCTCTGACACCCACGGAGCATCTCCACATTGGGTGTATTCATGTGAAGGCAAGTCAGGGGAGATGGCAGTAAGTGCCCTTCCTCTGTGATCTCAGTCTGAGTTCCTGCCTCCTGCTCCTGTTCTCCTTCCCTCGGTGACAGCTGTAACCTGTAAAATGAAAGAAGCCCTTTCTTCCTCAAGCTGCTTTTGGTCATGGTGTTTATCACAGCAACAAAGAGGCAAACTCAGTTCTTAGTCCTTCCAAAGATGACGTCAACACAAACTTGTCTTGAAAAGTGTCAAAGGATCTGCCAAGCCCTTGGATCTTAACCCCTGAGGGACTCACATGTGTTGGCCTTGCCCACAGATGTCAGGTTCTTCCAAAACAGAGACCACATACATCTTCAGCCTTGGAGCTCCTAGACCTTCACACTTCCCAACACCTACTATGTGCCAACACCTATCCCAGGTGTCCTGTATGAACAGTTCTCATGAGGACAATGACCCCCTTCTACAGATGAAGAAACTGAGGCTCTAACATTAGGAAACATCTGCCAGGGCATTAAGCAGATGCTGAAACTTGAATCCAAGTCTATGTAACGTCACAACTGTCGCTCCTTACATTTTACTGTTCCCTTGTGTATTTTGGCACTTGGGCTGTAAAGTCCTGAAGATAAGAACGAGTTCACAATTAGAGGCAATCTAAGGACAGTGTATTCCCCCGAAATGTCAGTCCAAAGCAACCTAGGAATGACAGTGAAACAGAAAGAATATTATGAACAAATTTTGAACTAGCCCCCGCTCCACAAACCTGCTTTTAGCATATCCAGGCAAGGGCTTCTGGGAGGGCGGTTCAAAGTCCAAAGGGCCCACCACCTTAAGCAGCTGCTTAAGTACCCTACCTCAAGCCCACCAGTTAGCTCTCCCCATGAACAGTCCGTCGTGCCCCGATCTTTCTCTCCATCCCCCAACTCCACAGCATTTATCGGCCCACACCACTCACTCCAATGGACCTCAGAACCAGAACCCATAAGGATTTAAAAGTGCATCCCTTCTGGACAGACACAGCAATCCCTGTGAACACCTACTGGAGAACCCATGGTAGAAATGGGCAGGGCAAGAGCAAAGTCAGTGCCACAAGGGGTGGGGGCAGGGTCGGGGTTCATGGTCACCTACAAAATAGGCACAGTGGGTTAGCGTGCTAAGGCCCCCTGTGGACCAAACTAAACACGTTAAAAATAAATAAGCTCTTGGCCCCAAGCCTGGCAGGCAGTGGATGCTCAACTGGCATCTTCTAAATGACTGAATGAGCAACCAAGGAAAGCTTCCACCTGCCCTCTGCCAGGCAGAATGGGTACTAAGGAGCTGGGAGCTGAGAAGCCCTGTCACTGAAACAGGAAGTTAGAAATGGCTCATCTCCCTCCCCAACACAAGAAAAATGAACAAGAAACTAGTCTGATCTGCAAGAGTTAATGGAAAACTTGCTGGCTAGGATAAGCAGCAAATACTACTGAGGGCAGCCAGGTACCAACAAAAGACAAAAAATACAGACCCACTATCAACTCCAAGCAGCCAGAGCCACACACATCAGACATTTCCTCCCAACTCTGGAGCAGTCACGGAAGGCAGCAAGGAACAGCAGCACACAGTCAGCCTACGCTCGCTGCTTGGTAGAATAAGCAGGCCCTCGGCGTGCCCAGAGAGGGAGACAGGCACTCAGCCTCGCCCGCCTCCCTCCATCAAGCTGAAGTCCAGGACCTCACCACACTCCGTTCCCAAAAGAACCTTCAGAAGCAGCCACACCCCAGATCCCCAGAGAGCAAGCTCCGGGAAGCCGTGCAATCTGCTCAGGTCACTGGGACCAAGGCACTGGGCTGGAACCTTACCACAGTCGCCTGGCTTCAGAGCCTCAACGTTGGCAGAGTTGCACATGACAAAGAGGGCAGGGATTGGATGTCACTCGTTATAAACCAGTGTATGATGGTAGGTGGCTGGACTGGAACACTCAGATTTCAGAGAGTTGAGGGCTTTTTTGTCATTTGGGGGAAGAAGAGGACACTGAAATCAGTGACTTTTGTCATTGTGATGGGGAACCAAATTCAAGGCCTTTTTTCACGCTATAAGCACTCTCTAGTCTAACCCTGAGCTGCACACCTAGACTCTATAAATGTTTAGTCAGGAATAACCCAGGCCATTCCTGGGCAAACACATAACCCCAGAATATACAGCATTCCTCAGTCTCACTCTCTATTTTCCAGGGTTCCAAAAGTCCAACTTTTTTTCCCCCCCAAAGACATGGACTCACTATGTAGCCCTGGCAGGCCTGGAATGTACTACGTAGACCAAGCTGGTCTCCACCTGAGAGATCCACCTACTTCTCTGCCTCCCGAGTGCGGAATTCAAGGCCTGTGCCACCAACACCCAGCCTTCAACCTCTTATGTGTAAGCAAGAAAAAAAGGAATCTAATTTCCTAGAAATCTCTTTCTGAAAGTCCACTGAAAAAGCAAGGCAGATTCTAATTTTGAGGGCTTGCTGCTCCCTAATGTTAATCCAAATAACTTTTTAAAAGGAGCAACCTTCGCAAAATTCCATATAAATGCACATAAGATCATAAAAATAAATCATCTTCCTAGGTGATTATTTTTTTTAAACCAAAAATCAACACCATATGGTTTAAGGGGCTACGAAAAGTTCCTGAAATAGAGGCTGGGGAGATGATTGAGTCAGTCAGGGATTGGGGGAGACCAAGGTGGTTCAGGGGCGCTTACTGGCCCCCAGCCTAGCCAAACCCAATTTCAGTGAGAGATCCTGCGTTCAAAAACAGGGTGGGAGGCTGGCAAGGTTCCTTACCGGGTAAGGGTGCTTAAAGAAAACTAGAAAAGAAGCAGAAACTGTGTTCCCCTGTGGAGTCTAAGCTTTCTAGAAATCAGAAGAAAAAGGGTATTTCTTCAAATTCCCAAAATGGACTCACGGCAGTCAATCGAAGCCAGCCATATCAACCGGAGCAAACACGGGCATACTAAAGAAAGGTTCAGCCTGGCTCTGCCCAGTCCTCGTGTGGCACTGTGGTGTCTCCCTGTTGATGTCCCAGCTCACGCTTCTGCCGGGGTCCGCCTTGCCCTGAGTTCCTGTCTGTCTTGACTCCATGCTGCCCAGTTCACGTACTGCTGAAAAAGTAAACTGCACCTTGAAAACTCAGTCTGTTGAAATGGTGTTCTTAGACACCTGTTCTAAGAGGACAGTGCCATGGGGTAGCAACCTGGGTTCAAATCCTGGCTGACCCACCTGACCCTGGGCCTGTTTCCCTTTAGGAAAACCCCACAAGCTAATATGTCTTAAATGCACACTAAAAGGCACTTAGCTGCCGTCAGTCCTCGCCCGACCAATAACTCCAGCCTTAAATGTCATCTCTCACCTGACCTACTTCAAAAGCCTAACAGAGTGCCCCGCCACCCATCTGTGCCCACGCCAATCTCCTTTGCTCCATACCACCGCTGCCAAGGCTTTACTCCAAAGCACAGATCTGATTACATCACCTCCCAGCTGAAAGGCCTTTGACAGCTATCATTGCTCGAGGGAGCAAGTCCACACTTCTTAGCCTGGCATGCAAGGCCTCTGCAATCTGGCTCTCTCCTCCCAGCCACTCTACCCAAATGCCAGGCACCGTCTGTTCTAGAACAAACCCCCAAGCATGACTTGTTTTCATGCCTCCCAGCCTCTGTTCATTGTGATCCCTTCATCCAGAAAGCACTCCCTCCCACCTGGCACAATCCTACACACGATTCACCTCCTCCCTCTGCTCCCTGAAGCCGGTCCAGAACCAACAACTCCTCTACCTCCTCCACCACCACCTCCTCCTCCACGACCTCCTCCTCCTCCTCTCTCCTGCAGCACTCGCTCCTTCCTGGTCACCTTCCCCTAGGGTCCTGTGTGCTACTCTCTCAGACGAAGACACAGGCCTGGTCCTTCAAAGACATGACAGCCCTCAAAAACTGCAAGAGCCAAAGACAGAAAACCCCAACACCAGGCATAAGAAGCCCTCTTTTGAGTTGTTGGTCGGGGTTATGCAAGAGGCTACCAAAATAGTCTAAGCTATTGCTATTATTTCTATTGTTATAATTAAGTCCTTACTGCTGAAGATATTATGCACTTCAGACACAGGGCCGAGAGCCCCCAAAGCTGGGAGTGACCAGAATGCCTCCTCCCCAAGCACTAGCTTTCATGGTACCAGAAGGCATCATGCAAGCTTACAAAGGAGGGAAGCAACAGACAGTCCTACCCACCTCTGATGCAAAGGAACCACGTACTGGCTAATTTTATGTCAACTTGACCCAAGCTATAGTCACTAGAAAGAAGGGACCTCAATTGCCTGTAGAGCATTTTCTCAATTAGTGGTCAGTGGGAGTGGGCTCAGCCCACTGCAGGTGGGGCCACTCCTGGGCTGCTGGCCCTGGGTACTATAAGAAAACAAGCTATGCAAGCCATGAGGAACAAGCCGGTAAGCAGCACCCCTCCATGGCCTCTGCATCAGCTCCTGCCTCCAGGGTCCTGCCCTGACTTCCTTTAGTAATAAACTATGATGTGGAAGTGTAAGCCAAATAAACCCTTTCCCCACAACTTGCTTTAGTCCTGTCTTTCATTATAGCAATAGTAACCCTAACCAGGACAAAGGACATCAATGACCAGCAGGGCATGATGCCACACACCTTCAGGCATCCTCGGATCTTTGCAAGGGCATAAGCATTGTATTTGTGAGACTGGCTGAAGAGCTGTTAGTGAAGGAAGCAATGGAGGCCAAGGAAGGTGAAATCTCTAAATTCCACTGGCTCAGAACCCAGTCTCCATCCTTAGAGAAAGGGCATCTCTTCCATGTTGGAGAGAGCAAGTATGTTGCCCCATTCCTCCTGGCCTGACTTAAGGACTGTGAAGCTCCTGTGGAAGAGGTCCCTCAGGCTTAAACAAAATATTCAAAAAGGGAAAGACCAACAAACCTGGAAATGGGAGAAAAGGGTAAAGCCCTCAAGTGTAGCTGGACTTAGGTGTCACTGGAGTACTGAGTTCATTCTCAGAAGGAATACCACCTGGGTAGTAAGCAACGCAACCACCTTGTCTTACTGAGCATCCTCCTTATACAAGCTAGGTCCAAAGTCGGTGACATAAGACAGACCTGGAGACAAACTGCAGAGGACCTAATCCCACTGGGCAAGAGGTAATCCCAGCAGACATGGTCTTTAACAAGACACCCTGTCTGTAAGGAGGACCGCTCCCCCAACCTCCACCACCCACTTTGGGAGCTCTCTGGGGAAGCCTGCCCTCCTGGCTGGCATCCGCCCCATAGATAAACACATCCGCAGGACTGGAGTGTGGTATGCGGAAATGCTTCATCTAAATAAAATACTATTTACTGTTCTGAACCACAGAGCAAAACACCACCAAAGTCCCAGAAGCCAGTGATGTTCTCACAGTCTCAGTAGGTAAATGGGTTTTCATAAAAACCAGACGGCTACTTTAGCAATATTCCCATGCCAATAGTAAAAATACCCCTTTTGGTCGGCCAGTTCCTTCTCTTCCATAAATCACCACCTAAAATTACCCTGCATGTCTGTTCAAAAGTTTTTGTATGGACATCTAATTGTTTAAATAGAAGCCAACCACCTTAGAGAGGAGCATGAAACCAAGTTCTTATTTGGACTTCTATTAAAAAAAAAAAATCATAAAATTATCAGCTCCTCCCCAACCCCTGAGCTGAGGACTGAACCCCACAGAGTGAATCCTCTACTGCTGAGCTTAGTCCTCAATCCCTTTACACTAGTAATTCTTAGAACACTCAGAACAAGTGGTTCCATCAGTAGAGGTCCCGCCAAGCCTGATGACCCGAGTTCAATCCCTGGGATCCACATGGTGGGATGAGAGACCCAATAACTGCAAGCTGCCCTCTGACCTTCACTCTCACCCTGACATGGGTGTTCTTCCCACACATATAAACATGCTCACACTACATAAGACGTAAAATAAATAAATTTCAGTTTTTCATCCAACAATGATAAGAAGAGAGAAGAGTCATGCCTGGGTACCTATGAGCCAAGTCTGGCAGTAAGCAGTTTATAGCATCTACCTTTGGTCCTGGCACAAACTCCAAGAAAGAGGCATTACTATCCTCAGTTTACAAATATGGAAATAGGTCAAGTCTCCTATCACAGCTACACACAAAATCTAGGTTCACATGACTCCAAAGGTCAGGAGCACAGCTCCACAGTAGAGAGCACTTGCCTAGTATGTACAGTCTGTGGTTTGATATCCCCACAAAAAAGAGGAGCTGGGTACAGCGGCACACACACACA
>CABHPP010106964.1:1542-13023 GCA_902168425.1 Peromyscus attwateri
ACCTGGTGGACTCAGCCCAGGCAGGTCTAGTCCCCTCCTCCCAGGCTGAGCCTAGGGTCTCTACTAAGCCCCAGGTTTCAAAGAGTCAATTCATGTACTGAGCACAGGGCCCGGTCCAACTGCCTGTATGCCTCCTAAACAGATCAAGCCAATCAACTGTCTCACCCATTCAAAGGGCCTGATCCATTTGGGGGCCCCTCAGCCATTGGTTCACAGTTCATGTGTTTCTACTCGTTTGGCCACTTGTCCCTGTATTCCATCCATCCCTGGTCCCAACAACTCTTGCTCACATAAACCCTCCTCCTTCTTGCCAATTGGACTCCCGGAGCTCCACCCAGGGCCTGACCGTGGATATCTGCATCTAGTTCCCTCTGTCACTGGATGGGGTTTCTAGCACGACAATTAGGGTGTTTGGCCATCTTATCACCAGGGTAGGTCAAATCGGGCTATTTCTCGACTATTGCCAGCAGTTTATTGTGGGGGCATCTTTGTGGATTTCTGTGGGCCTCTCCAGCTCTTTGCTTCTTCCTATTCTCATGTGGTCTTCATTTATCATGAACATTCCTTATGTTCCCTCTCTGTTCTTGGGGAAGCGGGAGATCCCAACTGGATCAAGAATGGCCCTTTCAAACTGTGTGTTTCCATCTTGCATGTCCCGTGTAAATGGGTTGTCTGTAGAGCCACGAACTGACAGTATGCATTTGAAAGCATAGGCCGGCTTCTGCTCTCCTCTCAGAGCTGCCCCTCACACTCCTCTAACCCAGTGTCTGTTTCAGACAGGCAGACTGCTTGGATGGTGCCCAGAGCCTCCAGCTCAAAGCTGCCTTGTAGACCAGATACTTTGGGCCAAATCAGGCCTTTTTGCTATTATAGTCTCACTTAAGATGTAAAGAGAGGAAGGTGAGGTAGATTTCATGCCCTACACAAACACAGAGGCAGGGCAGCCTTGTCTGGGAATGCACACGCTGGAGCAGCAGCACCAAGCCCTGTATGGCCCTGTGGCTACTCACAGGGCCCTGAAAGGTAGCAGCTTTCTCTGTCTCCTCTCTCTCCCCCTTCTCTCCTCTCTCTCTCTCTCTCTCTCTCTCTCTCTCTCTCTCTCTCTCTCTCCTCTCTCTCCACCCTGCCAGAGGTGAGCTCGGATGCCATTACACAGTGTTACTTTGCAGAAGTAACCAGGGTGCCATGCCCCCAATGGCATTTTGTTTCCCTGGCTTTGTTAAATCTTTTAATTAAAGCATGTTAACAAATGCAAAGAAAAATAAATGGCACTGCTTGCACGGAAATTAAATTGAGGAACTAAGCCCATTTATAATTATTGTATTTCAATTAGGCTGCAACAGGGCTGGGCGAGCAGAGAGATAAAAAGGAACAACATTGATGGTGGAGCTTCATAAATATTTGCAAAGTCCCGTTAGAAAGAGAACAGCATAAATAATGCCTTAAAATGCTCAGGTGTCCCTAGGCAGTGCCCTGTGTGCTAATTGCCAGCCAAAATAACAAGCCTTGTGAGTTTGAGGAAACATTAGTGAAACTCTAGGAGGCTGCCCAGTCAACAAAAGCTAGGGATCCCTGTGAAGAAAGATGTTACAGCAACATATGATAAACTATTAATTCATCATTTTAAAATTAAAATGCAATTAAACTTTTGAAAGACCACGAATTAAATTCCAATGTGTTTGCGATGTTTTAATACTCCAAATAGGTGATTTTCCCGGGAATAGGGAAACTCGTAGATTGTCAGTGTGCCTTTCAGCAATTTTTTACACCAGATTTTTGAAAGATGAAATGATAGCGAAATTTCTTATTGTGAAAAAAAAAAGAGAATTCAGTGGGTTTTTTTTCTTTTAATGAAATTCTATGTAAATTCTATCTTGTTTCTATGAATTTGGAGAGAGAAGAGAAGGGCTGTGCTCTCCTGTCTAGGTAAGCCCTCTGCACGCTCAAGCTCACTGGGACAGACATAGGGAACCCTATGTCCCCTGCCCTCAAGAACTACAGCCAAGCCTGGTGTGCACCCTGGCATCAATGTCCCCATGCTCTCAACAACCACGTTCCACGACTCCACGCTGGCTTCGGAAACACCACAACAGCTGCCATTGTAGTGTCCCTCTCTTGGCAGAGGAAGTGGGGAACAGAATGCAGACCTCTTTTCCTGTCTGTGGACTGCAGCTTGGTGATGATCCAATCACCATGTTCTATACAATCCTGGGGTTTGTTTGTATTGTCTGGACTAAAGAGCAGGAAGCAGCCTGGCATAATGATCCACACCCCAAGGGGTACACAGACTTTCCCACAACACACTGACATTGGTTCCCCATGAAGCCAAAAGTCAGAGCCCTCAATACTACTGCACAGCAAGATTGCATGTCTGTTGAATCTAACAGCAAACACACAGAAACTGAAACATTGGCCTTGAAGTAACGTTTTTTTCTCATTTTTATTGTTTAGGAATGTTATACATGCATAAACTGTGTTTTATCAAATCCAACTCTTCCCCCCTTTTACTTCCTTCCCCATGTCCCTCCACTATACCTTTCCAATATCATGTGGTGCTGTTTTTAACTCACTGAGTCCACTTAGTACTGCTGGTATGTACATGGGGGTAGGATCTCTCATTGGAGCATGTGTAGCCTTTCAGGGGCCAATGTCTGAAGAAAATTGTCTTTATCCCAATGTCACTAATTGCCAACATTTCCTCAGCTAGGGGTAAGACTCTGCAACCCCCCCTTCCTTCTCCGTGCCTGGATTCTGTCTGGCCTGATCTTGTGCAGGGCCTGTGGTGTTGCCACAGTCTCCGTGAGCTCCTATATGCAACTTCTCAGTGATGTGCAGAAAACACTCTTTCACTGTAGTCTTTCACTATCTTAGAAATGTTCTGTACCCTCTTCTCTGATAGCCCCCTATCCTTGGTAGGAGATGGTATGACACAGATGTCCAGCTGAGGGAGGAACACCTGTAAACTCTGGTTCTCTACATGTTCATCTCTATGTACTGCAAAAGGAAGTTTCTCTGGTGAGTGCTGAGAGATGTACTAATCTATAGATATGAAGATAAGTATGTAGGGGATGTTTAACACTGTGTCCATTTAGCAAAATTAATAATAATAATAATAATAATAATAATAATAATAATAATAAACAACTTTCCTTTAGGGCTTACCGTCTACCAAGCCACGGGTTCTTGGGCTCATTAATAGTGTTGTGTACAAATTCTGTCATGTGGAAGGATTTTTTAAATCAATCATAAAGTGGTTGGTTATGCCCAAAACACTCATGCCGCTCTTGTACCAGCAGGTTTATCTTTCCTGGAAGGTCAGTATTGTAGCTCACAGGAGTCACAGTTGGGGAAGATTGTTGATTACTTTCTCAGTGGCATAAATAGCACCTCCTATTGTTATCAAATCTATTTAATAAGGATGGAGCTCTCAGACTGGTATCTTCCATGTCCTATGATTCAAGAATGTGGTGTCTTCGGTGATAGATTCTTACCATCAAGTTCTGGTGGGCAGCAAAAGCAATAACAATAGCAATATCCTGTAATATCCATGGTGCCCCATTGATCAAAAACTCAAAGGAGAGAACCCATACTCGGCACTTGGCTTTTTATTCAATAGCCTATGGTGTCTGGAAAAAGGAGTGACCCCCATCCCACTATGATAACTCCATTTAAAATCTCTTCTATATGTATATATTTTAGGGAGCTTCTACAGTAGGTTTCCACATGAATTTTGAAGTTTGTTAGTGTTAGTTGTCCTTTTCACTCCTTTCTCTGCCCTGCCATCCCAGCTTCTACTTCACTCAACTAAACTTGCACCATAATTCCCCATTCTCCCTTCACATTGCCAGACTTCTGTCTTCCTTGCCTTGAAATCCTGCATTATGGCCCATTACTAGTTGCTTGGCATCTATGGGTACTCTAATTTCAACACACACAGATATAGACACAAAGCTAGCATCTACATGTAAGAGAAACATGCAACATTTTTTTTTCTGAGTTTGGGATATCTCATTCAGAATGATTATTTCCAACTCCATGAATTTACCTGTGAATTTCATAATTTCAATTTTCTTTACATATGAATCAAGAACAAGACAAGGATATCCACTCTCCCGACTCCTGTTCAATATAGTGCTTGAAGTCTTAGCTACAGAAATAAGACAAGAGAAGGAGATAATGGGATACAAATAAGAAATGATGAATTTGAAATATTCTTATTTGTGGATGATATGATTCTGCACACAAAAGAGTCTAAATCCTCCACCAGAAAACCTCTATAACTGATAAACTTGTTCAGCAAAGTAGCAGAATACAAAATCGGCAGCCTTCCTGTGTTCAAACAACAATCGTACAGAGGAAAAAAAATCAGGGAAATAATCCCATTCACAATCACCTCCAAGGATATCATGGAATAAATCTAACCAAGGAAGTGAAAGACTTGTGCAATGGAAACTCTGAGACATGGAAAAAAGAAATTAGAGAAGATATCAGAAGATGGAGAGATTGCCTATGTTCCTGGATTTGTGGGATCCGTATGTGAAAACATTGCCTATGTTCATGGATTTGTGGGATCCGTATGTGAAAACAGCCATATAGTGGTATTCTATTTGTACTGAAATGTGATTTTATTTGTATGTTAATAAATAAAGTTGCCTAGGGGTCAGAGCTATTAGCAAGCCATAGCGAAAGTCGGGCGGTGGTGGTGCACGCCTTTAATCCCAGCACTTGGTAAGCAGAACTAGGTAGATCTCTGTGTGTTCAAGGATACAGCCAGCATTGGAGACACACGCCCTTAATCTCAATACCAACCATAGAAAACTTGGGAGGTCTGTACAGAGAGGCCGTGACGAGACAGCCACGTAGTTGGGTTCACAACCAATGAGAAGGAAGAACCAGAACTCTTTATAAGACAACCGCACAGGAAGAAACTCCCTTTTTCGGAGAAGTCTCTTGGTGGGAGAGTCTAGCTGGCGGAAAGTTGGTAAGGCTCCTAGGTCTGACCTCTTGGGCTTTCACCTTTACATTGGCTCTGTGTTTCTTATTTAATAAGGCAGTCGGTTACATCTACACAGCCATCTTTCCAAAAGCATTCTAGATATTTAACACAATCCCCATCAAAATTTCAACACAATTCTCTACAGATACTAAAAGAACAATCTTAAATTTCATATGGACGCACAAAAGACCTAGGATAGAAGAGCCAACATAATCCTGAACAAAAAAGAAACTACTGAAGGAATCATTCCTGATTTCAAGTTGTACTGCACAGCTATCATAATAACAGCACGGTATCAAAGTCAATAGAGACACATTGATCAAATAAATACAACTGAGGACCCAGACACAAGCCCATGAACCTATTGCCACCTGATTTTTGACAATGAAGCCCAAAATACAGTTAGGAGAAAAGACAATATCCTCAACAGATGGTGCTGGGAAAACTGAATTGGGACATATAGAAGAATTAAATTGATTCTTATCGCTTACCCTGCAGAAAACTCAAGTCTTAATGGACCAAGGTCTTCAGCCTAAGACCTGATACCCTCAATCTGTTAAAGAAGAAAGTATGGAATACACTAAACATACAAGAATAACTTTCTGAACGAGACCCAAGTAATTCAGACACAAAGACTAACAACTCACAAATGAGACCTCATAAAACTAAAAACTTCTGAGCAGCAAAGGACACCATCATTGGAATAAACAGGCAGCCTACAGAATTGGAAAAATATCTTCACCAGCCATGCATCTGACAGAGGACTAGTGTCTAAAATATACAGAGAATGAAAAGAAGCAAAAAAAGAAAGGAAGGATAGTGGAAATAAAGAGTTTAATTTTTATGTTTTTAAAGTAGCCATTGTTTATTAGTTGGACACACACACACACACATACACACTTTCTTCATCTGAAAAACAAAAGGTTGGAACATATCCTCCTTTCCCACATCCAGGAGCAACTCTGATAAATGGAGAGAAAGAGAGAGAGAGAGAGAGAGAGAGAGAGAGAGAGAGAGAGAGAGAGACTGTTTTCCCCTTAAGATTATTCCCAAGGTCTGGAGTGTGGAAGGAGTGAGAACTCTGAAGGCCTGGAGTGAATGAACAGATTCACTCCACAGTCTAAGACTTCTTTTTCTTTTTTTTTTAAAAAAAAACTTATTTCCACCCTTTCTCCCTCCCTTCTTCTCCTTTGAGATCAGGTTTCATGTTGTAGCCTAGGCAGTTTCTGCCTCCCTGGTACAGAGATTCCAGATCTGTGTCTCCACACCACTTTACCATCTCCCTTATATCATAATCAACCCATTCTTGTAACAACCAACCTCCCTGTGACCTGGCTAGACCACACTCTCTTAGGAGCTTGCCTCAGACCTTATGCTGGGGTAATACAGAGCCAGGCTTGGAGTGCTGGTGCTCTGTGGTCCTCTCCTGGAGAGATTAGGGGTTCAGGAATATGGGATTCCCCAACCAGCCTCTGTTGACCTCCACCACATTGAGGAGAGAGGGTTGCTGCCTTGGTTTCAGGCCTGGCCACTTGCTGGGTGGGGGCTCTGAGATGCTTTCTGATTTCATTCCTTGGCAGCCTCAGTTCTGGGGTAGAAAACACATTTTGTGAAATCTGAAGGCATCACTCCAGTTAGAGCGACAGCTTTCCTCTAGCACATAGCGAGCTATTGTTTCCTGCTTAGCTCTTTGTAGTAAGAAAGGCAACTGTTCTCTCAGAGGACAGGTGACATTCAGAGGGACGCCCTACCTTACCAGGGTGCAAAGCCAGCCACAATGGGAAAGGTTCTGGACAGGCGGGTGCTGCTGGCCAGCAAGGGGTGGCCACGCCTTGCCGCACTGGGCCTGCCCTGGAGCCGATCCTGGCCTCCGCCCTTGTCAAAGCTGCACAGTTGCTCCACAATTGCTTTAGCCCGAAGCGCTTGACATTCACCCCCAGCAGATAATCGAGGAATAACATTTGCGTTACAGTTTAACACGACCTCGGCCTCTTGCAGCTCTTTTTAGATTAGCTGCTGGAAGAAAAAAAGAGCAGCAAAGAAAGAAAGAAAAATGGTCATTGACACCGTGCTGAGGCGGGAGGCAGGAGACTGAACGCTTATTACTTCAGGGCACCTCGGCGGCGCCAGGAGCTGCGCTGCCCTTTTCCGCTGTGGGTGAGCGACTATTAAAGCGAAGGTATTAAAAGGAGGGCCAAGCAGTGTGCCAGGAGAGCAGGTCAGGCTGGAAGCAGAGGTTAATGGACTGACTATTACCTGGATATGAAGCTCAGTGCGGCCAGTACCCAGGAGGATTCGGCTTTCGCCTCTCTACCACGAAGCTAAGTGAGGCGGGGGTCATTTGGCCCCAAGTCGAAGGGTGAGCTGGCCTGCTAATTCTCATGAAAACGTGTAAGGAAACTGTAGCACCCTTTCACACAGAAGCTGTTACAGAGAGAGGACACCGCACCCTTTCCAACCCCAGACCCACTCCCAACAGTTCCCAGTAGAGAAGAGCCTAGACGGTCACCATCAAGTCTTTGGGGTCAACGCAATGGTCTATTTTAAAAAGAGAAACAGGCATTATTCAGGACTGGAAGCAGTCCATGTACTTCCCCACATGAGAACTCTGTCCTGATAAAGGTCTTTGGTTTATTCTTTCCCACAGTGAGGACTAGGGAGTCCAGGCATGCTTTGTCTAACAGCCATCAGTCCTGGAGGAGGCACCGTGTCAGACCCCGGAAGTGCTGAGGGCCAGAGGGAACTGCCATGTGTCCTATCGCCCAGATGCCACCCGGCATCCCAGGTGAGTCCACACCCAGCACGCAACCTGAACTCACTTTTCCTTATCACTGGTCCACCTTCCACTTAGGAAGGGAAAAGAATTCTTTAGTGGCATTCATGGAGCAGGAATTCAGGTTGGCGATGCACGCACACTGGAGGAACGAAATGGGTCTTTTTGGCCCTTTTAACAACAATGACATTGCGCTCTAGGGTTGAGATTTCTTTCATGTCATGAACTCAAGTTTCAGACCTGAAAAATCACAGGGTAATTCACAGACTGGCTGGTCTTGTAACCAGACTAAAGCCAAACCCTTCATGGACAGACTATGATGTGGAAATGCCACCCAGGCTGGGGACTCTGCACCGCTGTGACTGGATGGTGGCAGCTGCACTGAGTGTTTTTAAATGCCACCTGCCCTGTGCATGGGCTCCCTCCTCAGCCACGTGCCCTGAGGTGCACCTGCAGCCACCCCTGTCTTCGCTTCCTTGAATTGCTCTTTGCTTCACTTCCATGCCGAGGGCACACAGTAGCTGCACTCAGGGAGTCCTGGTGGACAAGAGCTGCGGCGTCACTCCCAGGGTTTGGGAGCACAATCCAGAACCTGCCGGGGTGTTTTTCGTAGTCATTGTGAAGGTTGCCCCATTGGAAAATGAGAGTCAAGTGAGAGCCTCAGTTGTTTTTAAATGAAATATGATCCCAGGCTTTGAACCAAACCAAGACCATACCATTTGGACCTCGGAAGATGTAGGAAAGAGAGAGCAGAGTGCTGGGGTAAGAGAAACTGGACTGTTGCTTACAAGGCACTGGCTTTCAGCCATTTCTCTGAGATGTGTCAATGCAGTGAGAAATCCTTCTGTGATGAAGCTCTGGAGGTGGTCTACAGCCTGGTCACCACAGATTGCCAAGGTCATTGCCTCTGAAGCCTTGCTGATGTCCCTGACTTGATTATGGTGGTGTGGCTGTACACAGTAGAAGTGGTGACCAAGGTTCCTGCAGCATGGTAGTGTGTGAAGACTGCACCAGAGTGTCCCCGCTCCCCAACATACAAAGGGAAGGAAGGTGTCTGAAACTCCCACGCTGCCCCCTCTCTGAGAAGCACGGCCTGCTGACCCTAGCCAACTGCTTCTTGCTACTCAATTAAGAGGGAAAAGATTTCACTGAGAAGGAGCTGAGAGCTTCCTTTGTAATTTTGCTGACCACTCCAATTATGGACATAATTACACGTGTATTTCAAAAGCACAGGAGTCCAAAGACATTCAGTCACAAATAACTTGAGAGTCAACTGAATGTGTAACTGACCAGGAAAACATTTAAGGGGGCAAAATCACAGTGACACACGTTAACATGTACGATTAGTTTGTTTAGTACAAGGGGGAGGTGTTAAAACGACAAAGCATCAGTGTTAAAAATGAGGTGAGTGGCCATCATTTGTCTGTGCCCCCAATCCCAGGGTGTGACCAGCCTGCAGGTTCCCACTGTGTGTGCCTACACAGACACACAGACATGCAGACACACACTTGCACATGCACACAGGCACCGTACACGCAATCTCTGTATGCTTCCTGCTGGTAGAGGAAGGTCTGGAGTTGCTTTTTGGAGTGTTGGTCTGTGACCGAGTCTCAAACCATCCCAGGCTTTACCACACAAAGACACAGCAACAATAGCCAGGCATAGGCGAATATGAAAATGGTTTGTTTAGTTTTTAGTTCAACAACCCTCGGGGGCTGTATCTCTCTGGATACATTTATTTCAGGGTACTTAAAAGCTGACTTCTATGAGATTACCAAGGCAGTGATTACTTTTGCTGAGAAATGTGTCCTTTATCCCTCTCATTCATCCACTGCTGCGATATTTCTGTTTGTCACAACGCCACAGCCTCTGATAAATGACTGAAGGCTGACTGCTACACTTTATTAAAAAGTAATAACAATTTTTGTACGCACCCTTCACATTGTAAGGGGGGGACCATGAATCAAAGGACACTGCCTGTCTGGGCCTGATAAATGGGCCGTTTACCAGCCGAGGAGTTATTTAGGACTGGCTATTAATTTAAATCACATTTATCTTCTCTGAGTGGGGGAGGTGGCTGTGATAGGGCTGCGAATGACCAGCGGTGCGGCTAAGTGCACATTATTTATTACCGTGGCCTCTACAGGGCTGCGCAATATGTTAAAAAAAAGAGAGAGAGAGAGAGAGAAGAAAAAACAGTGCCAATTACAGTGGTTAATCTCACCAGGGCAATAACAAATTTCTTCCCAACACAAGACAATTTTTATTCTTAGACTTTTCTCCTCTACACACGGACTTTGCTTATAATTCTCCATCATTAAACTCAATTTTCTCCCAGGGTGGCTGCTCATGGGAAGTGCTCACTTCTCTCTCCCTCACCTTTGTTGGGAGAGCAGCAATATTTTAATGCACTTTTTCCACAATCAAGCATGTTCCTTTGAGATCTTAATGAATATTTGTGGATAACACAGAGGAATGGTGGATGTTACATAACAGACCAGCCATATTTTATTATCGGGTGTCCTCTCATTAATAATAATGCTCTTGCATAGCTTTTCTAGTCACCTGATTCTTAATAGGAAGAAGAGGAATTAGAAATAGATGATCATTAGCTTTTATTTTTTTGGCCAATTAACTTCAATTTGGTTGATCTAACGTGGAAGATTGAAGTATTTCTAATAAAATAGGTCTTAGGCAAATATTAACTCCAAGCAGGAAAATTTCCCTTGCTGTCACAAAGCTTAAAGCATAGCTGTGCTGCTCCCCAGGAGTGAGGCTCCCAGCCATGTGTGTTCTGAGTTCGCGCTGCTTGTCACATCCTGAGGTAGCCACGTGGCATGTGGGTGTTGATTGGTAACCCCCAATTGCACGTTCACAGGCTTAGCTGCTGCAGTGTCTTGGTGTGTTCTGTTCAGACAGCACAGAGGTATGTGGCAGCCGAATCAACATTCAGTGTGAGTCCCCTGATCAGAACCTCTTGGGGAGTGGGAGCTTCACCCACTGATGCATACTTAGTCCTGTGCGGGACAGTTTTATGTTAATGACAAGACACAGTGTCCTGGGTGTTTCTGTAGTTGGAATTACATCAGAGTACTACTCAGGATGCATGCACACACAGTGGGAAACCAAAGTGGGAGACATAGGGACTCTAGCCTGCAACATGGCATGGATGGCGTGCATGAGTTTGTTGGCTTTTCTTGGTGCTGTTTCGGTGAATGGTAACTGGTCAAGCCATGTACGTAATGACACAGACAAGCTGACAGGCTGGTATGTTTTAAGTGGAATCTCCTTTCAATGTTTGGTCCCATTGAGTTGCTAGCTTGTATCCCATGTCCAGGAAGCCCTCCTGTAGTGAAGTGAGACCTGCTTTTGAGGTGACACAAAGCCCTGTTCCTGCTCTTTGTGGAAGCTAACCATCCAGCAGGTGTCTTGACCTTTGCCTTTCCCTACACCTTTGGGTTCCTCTCCCCAAGATGCAGTCCCCACAGCTGGCCTGTGGCAGGGCATTGTCTGTGTTTTTTAAATAGCTGTCTTCTTCTCATTGCTCATAATTTGTTAGTGGCTATAAAGATCAAGCCATCTACATAGACTGATTTAACTGGTCTGAAGTTGTGATAAAATCCAGTGGTAGAGTAGGAAAAATAAAACCAAATTTAGTAAACATAGTAAACGCACAGAAAAATCTATTGTCCAGATAGCTTTCAATAAAAAA
>CABHPP010106967.1:838-12504 GCA_902168425.1 Peromyscus attwateri
TACATGTGCACATGTTCCTATGCATGTGGACACCAACTCAGGTCATCAGATTGGGATCAGGAGGCCTTGGTAGCTGTGTGCACGGGTACATACATGTGCACATGTTCCTATGCATGTGGACACCAACTCAGGTCATCAGACTTGGCAGCAGGCGCCTCTATCCACTGAACCATCTCACCGGCATTTTTTCTTCTGTTCCTCCCACTCCCCTCCTGGAACTTGATCTGTAGACCAGGCTAGCCTCGAACTCACAGGGATCCCCCCACCTTTCCTGTCACCTCTGCCTCCTGAGTGCTGGTATTAAAGGCGTGAGCCACCACTGACAGCTCTTCTTCTGTCTTTAATACATGGTGTCTTTGATATACAGCCCAAGCTTGTGATTCTTTGTCCCTCCCCACCAGTGCCACCATGGCAGGCCTGCACCATCACACCAGACTGAGTTGAGCATTCTCCAGAGCTGGCTAAGAACTGGTCACTGAAGGGAACCTCACCCCTCTCCTCACACTTGGAGTTGCTCAGAGCTGCAGCTGGTCTAGGCTGTGCCGGGTTTGAATACAAATGCCGAAATGACAGGCTCCTTGGTTGCTGGGAGAAACTTGGGCATCCGCTGAACCCTAATTTACAGGGGAGGGGCCAAGTGCTGGCTGTAATTAGGCCCTTATTAAAGTGTCAACGCTTTTGGAGAAAATACAGTCAGTAATGAGCTACTTAACACAGCCTCTCTGCAAACTGAGCCAATTGTCATGCCTCCTGAGCCAGGTGACACACTAAGAAAGACTCCTGCACCTAGGTGTATGTGGGATTCCTGGGAGGTCATCCTCACCTTCAGCCGGAGGCTAGGTGAGCATTTTAAGACCTACATTGAAGCCAGGCACTAGTGGCTTGGGAGGCAGAGGCAGGTGGATCTCTGAGTTCCCAGGCCAGCCTGGTCTACAGAGCAGAGTTCCAGAACAGCCAAGGCTACACAGAGGAACCCTGTTTCGAGGGGAAGAAAAAGAAAAAAGAAAAGAAAAGAAAAGAAAAAAAAAGACCTACTTTGTTATATTTTTATGTGTATGTGTGTGTGCTTGTGTAAATGTGTATGTGCACCACACGTGTACAGTTCCTTTGAAGGCGAGAGGGCATTGGGTCCTTTGGAACTGGAGTTGTAGACAGTTGTGAACTGCCATGTGGTACTGGGAATTAAACCCTGGTCCTCTGCAAGAGCAGTAGGTGCCCATGACTCCTGAGTCACTTCCTCACACCTTCTCTTGTTTCTTTTGGGTCTCTTTTAGCCCAGGCTGGCCTGGCATTTCCTAAGCAGCCGAGGTTGAACTCCTAATCTTCCTGTGTCCGTGTGTGCTGGAATTCCAGGTGTGTGTATCACTCTGGTTGGTTCCTTGCTGAGATGGAATCCAGGGCTTGCTGAATGCAAAGCAATTGAAGCGTCCACCAGCTGAGCCCCAGCCCAGCCCTGCTGAGGTCTCACTCTGGTGTCAAGTAGGATTCCATGGTTTCCACAGCCTTTGGAGGACAGTTGCTGCTTTTCTACTGCCCTGATTTACAGGTGGGGAAGCTGAGATTAGAGAGGGAGAGTAAGTTTATCATGGAGATCAGACTCCTGTGAAGTTGCCAGGTGTGTCTAACTGTCAGGCCTTAAATCGGGTCAGGTGCTGGAGACTGGATGGGGACCTAGACCTAGCTATACAGAAGATGGGTGAGCAAGTCAGTGAACAAAGAATGACAAGTGTGCTGATAGAGAACATAGAATCAGAAGTAAGAGATTGGTTTGAGTGCCCATCGTCATGTGGATGCCCCTCAGTTGAACTGGAGACTGGTGGGAGGGGACAGCAGGTACAGAGTCACCCCCCTCCCCCCAATCTGGTTAGCTGATTGCCTGATGCAGATTTGGCATAGCCTGGCGCACATGGGACTCAGGACACTGCCTGTCCATTTTTAATTATGTGAGTAGAGTGGGAACCAGTGACAGACCCTGCCCTTCTGCCAGCTCCATATGAGCCGCCAGTGTCTGTTTGGAGTCTGTCTTTGATAGTGGAGTGTGCATGCTGTTCCTGGGCTGATCCCTTATCTCCACCCTGGATTTTCTGGAGCTCGGATCACTCTGCTTAGCTAATTTTCCAGACTGAGTGTGCTAGCTCACTCCTGTAATCCCAGCACTTGAAAGGCTGAAGCTGGAGGATTACCATGAATTCAAGGCCAGCCTGGGCTACAGGAGACTTGTCTCAAAAAAAACTAAACAAACCAAAGGGAAACAAAACAGTATCACAACGAAAAAGCCCATAAAACCAACTTTCTGTTTCTTTTTCTGTGGTATGCGTGCGTGTGTGTGCGTGTTTGCATGTGTGAGTACGAGTGCATGTGGCGGCCTGAGGTTGATATTAGAAATCTACTACTACCTCCATTGATTCAGGCCTCTCAGTCAAATCTAGAGCTCGCTGATATGGCTAGTCTGGCTAGCCAGTGTGCTCTAAGAACCAACATTGTCTCGTCTTTCTAGGTTGGGATTACAAGCCGGCCGCCATACCTGTTCAGCATTTATGTGTGTTCTGGGGATCCAAACTGTGGTTCTCACTCTTGGGTAGCAAGTGCTTAACCCCTGAGCCCACAGCTAGCTTTCTAGCCAGGGGCAACTGTTAGAAATCTTTCCATGGTAGTTTGCAACTGTAGCTTGGAATGTCCTGACCACCCCAGCATGTTACAGAGTGGAGGTGGCCTGGGGCAATGCTGGGGAGCAGAGATGACTGCTATTATAGTAGAGCCCTCCGTGGGCTGTTATCCACCCGTCTGCAGCCCTGCATGTGATCCCACTCACCAGTGTGGATTCCTTGGCAAAGAACCATCATGAATGCTGTGTTTAGAGATTAGCCTCTTCTTGGCCTTCTCTCATGGGTCTTACCCTGAGGCTTGCTTGCCTATAGACCTCTCTAACAGAAGGATTTTCCAGCCTTCCTTCTGAGCCTGGGATAAAGTCTGGCTCTACTACTGAGCTAAACCCCAACCAACCCCCTATTTATTGTTTTGTTTTTTGAGTCAGGGTCTCTCTGTGTAACAACAGTCCTGGCTGTTCTGGAATTCACTCTGTAGACCAGGCTGAGCTCGAACTCACAGAGATCTACCTGCCTCTGCCTCCCTAGCACTGGGATTAAAGGTGTGCGCCACCACGCCTGGCTTATTTATTTATTTTATGTGTATGAGTATTTTATCTGTGTGTGTTTTGTGTGCATGCCTGGTATCTAAGGAGACAAGAGGACTTGGATCCCCTGGCATTGGAGTAACAGAGGTTGTGATCCACCATGTGCTTACTGGGAACTGAACCCTGGTCCTCTTGAAGAACAGTCTGTGTTCTTAGCTACTAAGCCATCTTTCTAGGCCCTTAATTATTATTTTTGAGGCAGAGTCTCACACTGAACCTGGTTTCATTGTCTTTGCCTCTTCCCCCTCCTCCAGAAGAAGGATTATAGGCATATATCACCAAGCCCAGGTTTTTCTCTCGTTTTGGGAATTGACTTCATGTTTGTGGAGGAAGTGCTTTATCCACGGAGCCATCTCCCCAGCCTCTGTCGTTTGTTTTCTTGATAGAGTTTTGTTTGCAGCTCAGGCTGGTTTCAGACCTGCAGTCCTCTTGCTTTAGCCCCTGAGTGCTGGGACTTCAGGCGCTGTCACTCCGCCTGGGCCCTCCACTGTCCTCATCCCGACTGTGGTCCACAGTGGAAGCAAGGCCATCAGGAGACCTAGGAACACCCCCACTCCCTGCTGAAGAAGGAGACACCCAGAGACTGTCCCAAACACATTTTCCCAGAGACTTGCAGGGCTCTAGAGCAGGCAGGCATTGTCCTAGCTGGTGTGACACGCTTGCTGGGTGATACACCCTGGCACAGCCAGACCAGCCCCACCGAAAGCCCCAGAGGTGGCCTCAGTACACAGCTGTCTGTCCTGCTGTGGGGCTTCTGTCTTCTGGACTTATAGATGAGGTCTTTCTAGAACAGTGGTTCTCGCCCTTCCTAATGCTGCGACCCTTTAGTACAGTTCATCATGTTGTGGTGACCCCCCCCACACCATAAAATTATTTCATTGCTGCCTCGTAACTATAATTTTGCTACTGTTATGAATAATAATGTAAATACCTGATATGCAGGATATCTGATATGTAACCCCTGTGAAAGGGTTTTTTGAACCCCAAATCCCTGTTCTAGAACTACTGTTGTAGAGAATGGTAGCTTTCTGCCTAGAATGCCTGCCCTAGTAGCCCCAACAGCAGGGAACCTGCCAGTGGTGAGGCTGGCCTTGAACTCTGCTCCCTCTGCTTCCACCCGACAGTGCTGGCACTCTAGGTGTGTGCCACTGTGCTGAGTGGGAATGCATGCTTGCTAAGATGCTTGTGGCTACTGGAAGAAACCCAGCAGAAAGCCAGACCAGGAGCTGGTGGCCTGTTCCCGGAGCCCCACTCACTCCGTCTGCCTCTGGTTAGGTCCCCACTGCCATCGTTTTGCAATGCTGACCTGCCACTCGACCAAGCCGAAGTCTGGCTCATGCAGCCTCTGCCTTGGTGGCACTGTCAGGGGACACTGCTTAGCACAGGCTGTTGAGGAGTTGGGGTGGGTTGTTTTCTAGGGAGGGCCTTACCTGGGTTTGTCCCTGGCCTGCCTCCTGCATCTTAAACTTTTTTTAAAAAGTTTTCTTGAGAAGGTCTCATGTCATCATTGCTGACTTCAAACTCAGTTAAGTACGTAGCTGAGGCTGGGCTTGCTCTTCTGTGCTTCCTGCCTTCACCTCCCTGTGCTGAGATGACAGACATGACATGTCACCAGTCCTAGCTGCTGCTCCCTCTACCACCACAACCATTCCTAGATAAATTGTGTGTGTGTGAGAGAGAGTTTCATATAATCCAGGCTAGCCTCACACTTCTGAGCCTCCTGCCTTCATCTTCTAAGTGCTAGGATTGCAGGCATGGACCACAGTTCCTGGCTTGTGTGGTGCTAGGGATGGAACCCAGAGCGTCATGCACCCCCAAGCCTGGTGTAGTGAAACAAGATCTTTCTTTGTAGCCTAGGGTGGCCTGGACTCCTGATCGTCCTGAGCGCTGAGATTATTTATATGTGCCATCACACTGGACTTGAAACAATTTTATGGTACTGGGGATTGCTCCTAGGGGCTCTACCACTGAGTCACCTATTCAACTTTAAGTTTACAGAAGTTATTTATTTATTTAGGATGTTAGAAACGAGTTTCCCTGTGTAGCCCTGGCTATCTGAAGACCAGGCTGGCTCTAAACTCAAGAGGTCTGCCAGCCTCTACTTCCCAAGTGCTGAGTAAAGGCATGTGCCACCTGGCTACAGAAGAGTTATAAAGATAGGTCAGAGAGGGGCTGGCCAGGTTGTTCAGTGGGTAAAGATGCTTGCTGCCTAAGCAACTCATGACCTAAGTTGACCCCTGGGACCTCTATAGTGGAAGAAGAGAACAGACAACCAAATTGTCCTCTGGCAACGTTTGGCCATGGCAATCCTGCCTCCAAACAAACAGATCAATAAAATGTAATTTAGAAGTTGGGCCTTGGTGGTGCATGCCTTTAATCCCAGCACTCAGGAGGTAGAGGCAGGTGATTTCTATGAGTTCATTTCTATGAGGCCAGAATGGTCTACAGAGCAAGTTCTAGGACAGCCAGGGCTACATAAAGAAACCCTGTCTCAAAAAAAAAAAAACCAAACAAAAAAACCCCAAATCAAACAAAAAAAGTAATTAAAAAATGTATAGAACTGGGTCAGGCAGTGGTGGCGCACGCCTTTAATCCCAGCACACGGGAGGCAGAGGCAGGCGGATCTCTGTGAGTTCAAGGCCAGCCTGGGCTACAGAGTGAGTTCCAGGAAAGGCACCAAAGCTACACAGAGAAACCCTGTCTCGAAAAACAAAATTATAGAGCAGGTTGCTTGTGTCTGCCTTGCCTCTCCCTACTGCAGACTCTGTTGAGACCCTCACTGTCACTGTTGATGGAAGCCACCTGTCAGATGGCTGCCACCACCCTGTCACCCTTCTGATGCAGGATCACATGTCCAGCTGCCTCACTTCTTGGATCTCTAGGCTCTCAGGTTCTCCTAGTTTCTCATGACCTTGGGTTTTGATAGAGCATGAGCAACAGTAACGTTTTCCAGCTTATCTAGGTTTTTCTCACAGTTGACTGTGAGTTCTTTCATTTTGGGTAAGAAAATTATTTATGTCCCCTTTATCCATCCTCTAGGGGTTCATGGTGTCAGCCAGCAAGACATGTTACCAGGGAGATAGATGGCTGTGGTCTCCTGTTGAGCATAGCATCTGTCACATTTCCCTACTTGAAAGTCACTGTTTTTGTTTTTCCATATTCTATCCTTTGTAAGTTCCAGACCCTAAAGGTTTTATGTGTGAGGGTGCATGTGTGTGTGTGAGTTTGTGTGTATGTGTGGATGCCAGAGATTGATGTCAAGTGTCTCCCTAAGAACTGTGTAAGAGTCTTTCACTTAAACACGGCTTGTCCAAATCTGCTAATCTGGCTAGCCTGTGTGTTCCAGGGATCTCCTGTCTCTCCCTACAAACACTGGGATTGCAGGCAGGGAACACGTCTGCGTGGAGTCGATGTTGGTCCTGGGGTTCTGGACTTTGGCTCTCAAGCTTGCAGGGTAAGTGCTTTGCCTGCCGAGCCATCTCCCCAGCCTTCATTTAGAGTTTACTCGGAGCTGGGGACGCAACTCATGACCTCATACAAGCTAGGCAAGGCCTCTACCACTTAACCAGCTCCCAACCATTCACGGGGGTGAGGGGGCAATTCTAGGCCAGGGCTCTACCACTGAGCCACGCCCTCAGCACCTCATTGGTGGGGATTCTAGGCGGGAATTCTACCATTAAATAATACCTCTAGTTTCTCACTGATAGAGTCCAGGCAAGTGCCCTTCTGCTGAGTCAGTTTTCCAGCCCCTGATTAGGGAGTAAAGGGAAACTATTGTAGGCAGGGGTTCAGTACTGAGCCACATCTCCAGCCCCTCATTGGGGTGTTCTAGATAGGCACTCTACTGTTGAAGCACATTTCCTAGCTGTCTATTGCAGTTTTGTACAAAGTGTAAGTTGAGAGTTGTTTTTGGTGCTCAGTTTTCTGTTGCATTGGATGGCCTTTGTCAGATGGCCATGGTCTTTTATAGATGCTCCTGGAGCACTGCCCAGTGGTTCCCACATCTGCCCAAGCCACATCTGTTTATATGACTGCAGCTCTCAGCTCAGTGTTGAAATGAGGCCCTGTGAGCACTCTTTGTTCTTTTTCTCAATTGTTTTGGATGCTCTAGGTCCTTTAAATACTGACTGTGTGTGTTTCTCTTTGTGGTTCTGAGAGTCGGACTTTGCCGCTCACACTGACCCGGAGCTTGAGCCACTTCTGCTTCATTTGGGTGCGTGCTGGTGTCAGCTCGAGGTGCCCACTTTACAGTCCGCTCAGGGATCAGTTGATTGATTCATTTTGTTTCTCTGTGTAGCCCTGGCTATCCTGGAAGTCACCTGTAGACCAGGCTGGCCTCAAACTCACAGAGATCCACTTGTCATCCACCTCCTGAGTTTTGGAATTAAGGCCATGTGTCACCACCATTGGCTTTATTTATTTATTTTAGTCAAGATCTCACTAAGCAACTCTGGCTGTTTGGGAATTTAGTCTGTAGACCAGGCTAGCCTCAATGTCAGCCTCCGAGTGCTGGGATTGAAACTGTGGGCCTCCACCCCCAGCTGTGTTGTGGATTTCTACCAAACACTAAACAAAATAAAAGGCTAAGGCTATAGCTCAATGATGGTGTCCTGGTCAAGTATAGACCAGAATTCCATCTTTAGCGCACGCAGACACACACACACACACACACACACACCCCCCCCCCCCCCACCACCCCCACCACCACCACCCCTCCCCCACCTCCCCCCAAAAAAAGGAAATAAAAAATACTGTTTCTGTTTATAAAGCCCTGTTACTCGGTGTTTGTTTTGATTGGTTGAAGCAGTATACTGTGCCATCAGGCTTACTGCGTACCTGAGGATGACCCTGGACTCCTGGTCCTCCTGCCTCTCCCTCCCAAGTGCTAGGACGAAAAGCTTGCATCCCACACTAGTTTGTGTGATGCTGAGGACAGACCTCAGGACTCCGTGTGTGCCAGGCAAGCCAAGTGAGCCAAGTGAGCCCAGCAGGGTCATGGTTTCACTTTATTCATCTTGTTGTTTATGTGCACATGTTTCTCAGGTGTTGGTTCTGGCCTTCTACCTCCTTGAGAGTGGATGTCCTGTTCAGTGCTGTGTAGGACAGGCCAAGTAACCCCTGATCTGGGGGTTCTCTTGTCTGTGCACCTCAGTCTCCTGTTAGTTTTGATTGTTGCGTTGTTCCATCAGCTGTCCAGGCTCCTCACTGCCTGCTGCCTCCCTCTTGTCCATTTGACTACCCCACCCCCATAGAAGGAGCCTGCCCCAAACCCTGGGGCATGTGGTGGTGCAGGCCTGTGCTCCAGTGCTGGTCCCAGGAATGCTGGAAATGGCCTAAGTGTGTTGCTTAGGAAATAGCCACTCAGAAAACGTCAGTACTTGTTCACTACAGATGTAATTATATTTTTTCAAGTAGTTGATTGAGTCTGCAAAAATGGAAGCTACAGATAGAAGGAGCTAACTGAATATTTTTCCTCTGCCCAGAATCTCCCATAGTTATTAATTCTTTGAAGGTCATTTATTTTACTTTATTTTGAGATGAGGCCTTAGTGTATAGCTCTGCTTGTCCTGGAACTCACTGTGTAGACCAAGCTGGCTTTGAGCTCACAGAGTGTTGAGTGCTGGGATTAAAGTAAAGCGTTTGCAACACTGTGCCTGACTTATTTATCTTTATTTTTATTACTCCTGTGTGCTTATATGCGCAAGAGTGCAGATGCCCACAGAACCAGCGTTGCATCTTCCTGGAGCTAGAGTTACAGGTGGTTGTGGGCCACCCGCTGGGTGCTGGGACTCAACTCTTCTTCCAAGTCCCTATTTATCTTAAAACTCTTTTGTTGTTTTGTATAGTTGTGAGACAGGTAGCCCTGGCTGTTCTGGAGCTTGCTGTGTAGACCAGGCTGGCCTCAAACTCCTCACAGAGATCCACATGCCCCTGTCTTGCAAGTGTAGGGATTAAAGGTGTGAGCCACCACATCCAGTCATAAAAACTTGAGGTGTGTGTGTGTGTGTGTGTTGGTGGTAGTGGTGGTCAGAGGACAACTTAGGAGTTGGTTCTCTCCCCCTGTGTGGGTCCCAGGTATTGGAGTCAGGTCTGCAGACTTGGCAGCAAGCACCTTTACCTGCTGAGCCATCTCATGGTCCCTTCCTTTATTTTATCCCAGCCCCACTGGGCCGTGATGCTCCTTTACCTGAACAGCCCAGCTCAGGATCTTTGACATGCTGTCTGCACTCCCCTGACCACTGCTGATCCCTCAGGTCGCTCTGCAGCTCACTTCCTGCCTCCTGCAGGCTTCCATGCAAATGTCCCCTCCCCCGGGGCTTCCCTGGACACTGCTGCTGTGTCACCACTTGTCTCTCTGTCCACTGTAATTCCTTTTGGAAGCACTTAGACAGCCTGTGTTTGGCCTGCCTGTTTATTTGACCTGAGGTTCCTCTTCCTGGGTGTGCCCTACCTTGCAGGAGCCTGGCCCATCTCCCTGTGTCACTTTACATCCACCTAGGCTTTAGTCACCAGTCAAGAGTCACTCAGCAGAGGAGACAGGTGTACTCTGCCACACTGTCACCTGGGCCCCACCCAGCTGGATCAAACCAACATGCTTAGTGCTGTGTAGCTGGGTCACAGTGAGACACTGCAGCCATACACAGCAAAAGGAGGTGAGGACTTTAGCTCAGGATCACAGCGGACAAGGCTTCAGGGCCAGCGAATGAGGATGGGCAGGCTGAGGCCTTCCTGGGCTGTTAGTGTTGGCAGCAGTGGGGTTTTGGGGGACAGGGTCTCATGTTGCCCAGGCAGGCCCCAGACCTACAGGAGGTTGGCCTTAAACTTCTGATCTTCCTGCGTCTACTTCCCCAGTGCTGGGATGAGCCAGCACCAAGCACATCTGCTTTATGGGGTGCTGAGGATGGAACCCAGGGCTCTCTCTCGTGTGCTAGGCAAGCGTTCTGCCCGCTCACCACGAGCACCGCCATGGTCCTAGAGTTTATAGAGACATAAAATCATGTATGTGTGTATAGCATAAAATACAAACCAATGCAAGTTTAGAGGAGTGACGGCTAATAGGAGATAGATGATCAGCATCCACTATACCCACTATACACATGAAAATGCCCTCCCAGAACACAGTGTGGTGTACAGTGAAGACCAGCAACAAAAACCCACCAAAAAATGTAACAGAAACAAAGACATGAGAAGCTAGGCACAAAAGCCATGTGAATCCACTCGGAAGAACAGTCAGAGCAGGCTAGTTCCCAGAGACAGAAAGTAGAATAGTGCTTGTGTGTGTGTATGGGGCGGGCAGTCAGCGGGGTGAGTACTTGGCGGACATGGAGCTTGGGGAAGATTAAAATGTCCTGAAATTAATGGAAATGGTTTCACAGTCTGAATCCACAAAAAAACCCAGTAGCCACTTAAAACCAGTGGATCACAAGGCCTGTGACACACTTTCCAGAAAGAGTTAAGCCAGAGGCTGAAAGCATCTCTCCCATCCCCATCCCCCCCACACACACACACTTACAAGAGAATGAGTGGTTCTGCCTTGCAGACCAAATACAGTGCTGGGGCAGGACCACTGAGGCAGGAGCATAGCCAGAGTTCAACCTGGGCTATGGTGTGAGACCATCTCAAAAAAAAGTAGGAGCCATAGATAAGAGAAACATAGATAATTTCTCCTTCCGAGATAGGATTACCCACTTCTTGGTGAGCTCCAGCCAACTCCAGCATTGCAGGTGCTGTATTCCTGTGTGTGCATAGCATATCACCATCCCCCTGTGCAGGAGGCGGGGAGGCTCCTAGGCTCATCTCATAACCAAGCTACTGCAGCTGCTGCAGTAGACAAAGGTGCAAAATGTCTCTGGTGTGTTGATCTGAACTCCTAGGAGTGGTGTGCAGGCCTCTCCCCTAATGTTAGGTCTCAGGAGTCCACCATTCCTCCATGCCAGACCAAGTTGTAGGACGTGTGTTTGTTTGTTTGTTTAGAGCTAGAGATTGACCCCTCATGCATGTTAGGTAAGTACTCTCGCACTGAGCTTCAGCCCTCTTTATTGTTTTGTTTTTGGCTTGTTGTTGTTTGAGACAGGGTTTCTCTGTGTAGCCTTGGCTGTCCTGGAACTCCCTCTGTAGCTCTGTAGACTGGGCTGGCCTGGAACTCAGATCTGCCTGCCTCTGCCTCCCAAGCGCTGGAATTAGAGGCATGCGCTGCCGCCGCTGCCTCCTCCTCCTCCTCCTCCTCCTTTTTTTTTTGAGACAGGATCTCATCATATAGGATCTCATCATACAGGATCTCATCATATAGGATCTCATCATATAGGATCTCATCATATAGGATCTCATCATACAGGATCTCATCATACAGGATCTCATCATACAGGATCTCATCATATAGGATCTCATCATATAGGATCTCATCATATAGGATCTCATCATCATATAGGATCTCATCATACAGGATCTCATCATACAGGATCTCATCATACAG